>JAODAL010010963.1:0-102295 GCA_025379985.1 Phyllomedusa bahiana | reverse complement strand
AGGGTAAAAATTAAGCACCGGGGTTGAACCCCGTCACAGTGATGGGTTTTTACAAAGGAGTACAGGGATGGAGTAGAATACACATCGGGGGCTGAACACTTGCAAGCTGATGTGTGTGTTTTATAAGGAGTACAGAGGAGGGGATAAATGAAGCACCTGGGGTTAAACCCTCGCTCAGCATTGAGTGTGGTGTTACTAAGGAACAGAGGAGGGGAGAAATTTACACACTGGGGAAATTGCTAAGCAGTGAGTGTGTGTGATTACTAAACAGGAATAACGACAGTAGCCCCGAGAGGAGAGGTATGTTGAATATGTCGGCAGGATGAGGAGCTCTCGTCACTGGTGTATCCCCTGGAGACTATCTTTAAATAGGTCAAAAAAGGAGGTAAAAAAAAAATGGTCCCCCAAAATTGTTAATAATGATGAATGGTGAAAATGTTTATTATTTAATGTGCAAGCTTCGCACATCTATTTTACTTGGTGAAAAAAAAAACTTTAATAATCAAAATACTGATTTGACAGATCATTGGCGCCCCTTTATTTTTTAATAAAACCAAATTAATATAGGTTTTATTATTTTTATATTTTAAAAATAATAAAAAAATACTTTTTTCTCGGACTGGTAGAGCTGTGCAATGGTTTGTTTTTTTGTTAAGACGAGGCCTATTGCTACCAATTTAGAATGTATGCAACTTTCTGATTATTTTTCATTCTACTTTTTCTGGAAAGTGGGATAAAAAAACAAAAACCTTTTTTTCACAGCATCCCCAATGTCGCGATAAATATCATGATTTTCTTAGTGAGACCAATTATGTTTATTTTTTTCATTGTTTATTTTTTAACCCCTTCCTGTCAGCCGGTCATAATAATATGGTTCTTTGTTGTTGTTTTTTTTTCCTCCCTTCATTCCAAGAGCTATAACCAGAGCTGTAGTCGGGGTCGGTTTCCCATTTTGCAGGAGTCAAATCGTCATAAAAAAGGCCGACTCCCAAAATATAATAAGTTGGTCCCCGTTAGTTTAAAAAAGCAAAGACAAGAGAAATTTTTCCGGCCGGGTCCCCGTCCCTTTTCTTCAAACCTCATCACAGAGGGGTGTAATTGTGACATGGAGCAGGCCCAAAACGCGCCCCCGGGGAAAGATTCTGCCCCCAGGGGAAAAATTTTTAGCAAAATGTTTCACCCTGCTTTTAAAGAAGTAAAGAGTTCAACCATTCACAAAATGACTGTGCTGAAAATTCCTTTTTACCCAAAATTTTTTAGAGTTTCCCTGTGGTCACCCCTTTGCCACCAACCAAGTTAGGGAGAGGGCCGTTCTCTAGCCGGGAAAAAATGAGACAGATGGGAAAGGGCAGTAGAGGATCTGAGGGGGCAATAAATTTTCCCGAAAAAATTCAGAGACCCACAAAAGTTCCCGCATGTTTTGCATATTTATAATTTTTTTGTGTTCTAAAGTCAATCCAATAAATATATTTTACACAGACAAAACAAAATGGTAACAAAGTTTTTAACCTGTTACTTTTTAGCCCATACCTCCATTGACTCAGCTTTTTACTTAGGCACGTAAAATTTTTTTTCATCATCTTACCGATCTTATACATAAATGGATTACAAGTATTTAGCATCTGCCGTTTTTGCGAATTTTTTCCTGAAACTGCATTGTTATGTTTTCTCCTAAAAATTAAAGTTAATTTTTATTATTTTTTATTTTTTGGGAAATCCCCCTTTATTTTCAATATGCCGACCCCTTCTGGGGTCGGGAAACAATTTTAAGCATTTTTTGACCAAAATCTTTTATCCCAGGTTCTTTTACACATTTCCCAATGTTTGGGCAAAACTGGACTTGGGTACAAATACAGCCCTTTTTTTTTTAACTCTACCCACAAGTTTTCAAAAGATCAAAAAAAATTGTTAAACCCTTTTTCTTTACAATTTTCCCGCCCAACCCAAATAGCTTGATTATTTTTATCTTTAAAGGTTTATAAAAAAGCCGGATGTGACCCTTTTTCAACCCGTTTAATTATCACTTAAAAATGGGGCCATGTTTTGAGGGGGTCGGGGTCGGGTTTTGGGGGGTCTGGAGTCTGGGGTTTTGGAGGGCTGGGTCCGGGGGTTTGGGAGTCTGGATTCCCGGAGTCTGGGGTCTGGAGTCGGGAAATTCGGGAGTCTGGAGCTGGAGTCCGGGGGTTTTGGATCTGGGGTTTTGGAGTCTGGAGTCGGGGGCGGGGGTCGGGAGTCCCGGGGGCCCGGGGGTCTGGAGTCTGGAGTCCCGGGGTCGGGTCGGGAAAATCTGGAGTCGGGAGTCGGGAGCGGGGTCGGGGTTTTGGGAGTCCCGGGGGCGGGGTTTTGGGGCGGGGTCGGGAGTCGGGGGTTTGGAAATCAGAACCGGAGTTTGGGAAACGGGATTTGGGGGGTTTGGGGGAAAATTTAGGAGTTGGGGCGGGGCTTTAAACTTGCCGGGCTCCAAAAGCCCTGGGAAAAGGCCCCCCTTTGGGGAAAGAAATACACCTCTCTGATGGCAGCTTACCTTCCTTGAGTATCAGCCATTGAAAAGAAGAAACCCTTTATTTCCCAAACTTTAAAAAAAGGTGAAAGCTCAACCCCCCAAATTTGGGTGTAACAAAACCTCAATTTTCTTTTGAAATCCCCTGAGTCTTTAGAAAAATAAAAGGGAAATGGCCAAGCCAGTTTTGCTCATCCCAGACACTGTTTCAAGGGTTTTTTCACCACCTCAGTTTTAAAAGCAGAGGGGAAAATTGATACTTCCCTCATAAAAAATTTAAAATAGTGGAATGGGGTCCTATGGAAATCAGCAGGTTAGTCTAACTTTAAATACTAGGGGTTTTGGGGACCGGTTTTTAAAAAGTACACTCGGGTCTTCCTTCTCCAAGAGTAGAAGAACAACCCTTAGCTGCTTCACTATCTGGCCTGATGCTGGGAGTTTTCTGCCCGCAGAGGGGGGGAAAAAAGCTGCAATGTTCTTTCACAGAATGGTCTGATGTAGATAAAAATAAGACACCTAAATTTTTATTTTTTGCTACAGTGGATATGAGGACATGTAATTATCTAACCCTCCCCTGAAAATATCTGCCAACCCAAAACAGCTCCAGGGTCCTGCCTTTCCCCGCCCTTGGAAAATTTATGAAAGAGTAAGAGGATCCGGGCGAAAATTTTGAAAATCCCAAAATATTTTTTTTAGTTCTGCTCTAAACGTTAGCTTAGCGAGAGCTGTAATTTTTAATGTGGAATCCAGTAAAATATAGAAAACTTCCTCCCGTTAACCCGTCACAAAGGGGAGGGTTTCCCCCCCGGGAAAAGAGCAGGGGGCAAAAGGCTTTGGGCCCCGGGGGCCCAAAAAAAATCATAGGAAATGGATCCTGACGTAGAATATGAAATGGAAATTTATCCTGATATTTCTGGGACATTCTTTCTGCAGGAAACATTATGAGAGGAAGCAGAAATTTTAAGGGTTTTAAAAAACCCCCACAAGGGGAGTACAAATAAAAGATGGAGTGAGAGGAGAAGTCACTGCGGAGAGGTGGAGGAACGAGGGCAAGAGGCAAAGGATGTGACACTGCAGATAGCGGATATACAGAACAAACTACACCCTGTATCGATCTCATATCTATCAATCCATTTCTCGATCTCATATCTGTATATCTCATATCTATCTAAAATCAATCTATCTCATGTCTACCTATTTTTTTCATCTATCATCAAACTATCAAGGGGGAAAATGAGAAAATCATCTCAAAATTTAAAGATAGATAGATATTTGATAGACAGAGATAGATAGATATGAGATGGATAGATATGAGATAGAGAGATAGATATGAGATAGATAGATATGAGATAGATAGATATGAGATAAATAGTTAGATAGATAGATATGAGATAGATAGATAAATAGATAGATTAATAGATAGATAGAAGATGATAGATAGAATAGATAGATATGATAGATAGATATATAGATAGATAGATATGGGATAGATAGATAGATAGATAGATAGATAGATAATAGATAAATAGATAGATAGATAGATAATATAGAAGATAGATAGATAGATATGGATAGATAGATAGATAGATAGATGTAGATAGATATGAGATAGATAGATGATAGATAGATAAGATGATAGATAGGATAGATAGATAATAGATGATAGATAGATATAGATAGATGATAGATAGATAGATATGGGATAGATAGATAGATAGATGGATAGATAGATATGAGATAGATAGATAGATAGATATAAAGAAAAAAAGAAGAAAAATTAGAGGCGCGCAATCGGCGCCTCTAATTGGCAAAAATATGTAGATTAATCTGCTCACCTTGGTGTGTTGTGCTTTTGGTTTAGAGGCACAACTCTCATAAATTTGAAATCGCTCCAAATGGAGCCCGCTACTGCGGCAGCCAAACATCCCAGACTTCCACGTGCAGTTCTCACTCGCGGTGAAGAGTATAGATAAATTAAAAAGGGGGAACTAGGGCGCTCGTCAGTAATATGTGCCAAACACTTCTGGGCTATAAAAGTGTTCATTTATTGTTTAAAAATAGTGAGGTATTAGCTCTCACACATTAAAAACATAAAAGAACCCTTGGGTTCTGAAGAAGCGCTGGTTCTGGCACGTAATGCGTAAGGCTGTACAGTGTTTGTTCTATACTAGTGAGGATTGTATTAGCTTCCTCACATGTTTTAATAAATATAACACTTCCTATAACAAGTGGAGTGTTTGTTCTGTTTAAACCACTGAGTACCGCGCTATTGTGCGCCTGTTTTTTGTCTTCATCTTTCCTAGATAGATAGATATGAGATAGATATGGGATAGATACATGAGATAAATGGGTAGAGAGATAGATAGGCAATCTTTATTTCTATTTTTCTTATCTATCTCATATCTATCTATCTATCTATCTATCCATCTATCTATCTCATATCTATCTATCTATGTATCTATCCCGTATCTATCTATCTATCTCATATCTATCTATCTATCTATCTATCCCCTATCTATCTCATATATATATATATCTCATATCTATCTATCCCATATCTATCTCATATCTATCTATCTCATATCTATCTAATATCTATCTATCCCATATCTATCTATCTCATATCTATCGCATATCTATCTATCTATCTCATATCTATCTATCCCATTTCTATCTATCTATCTATCTATCTATCTATCTATCTATCTATCTATCTATCCCATATCTATCCATCCCGTATCTATCTATCTCATATCTATCTATCTATCTATCTATCTCTATTATCTATTCTATCTATCTATCATTATCTATATTCTATCTATCCCATATCTATCTATCTATCATATCTATATATCTATGTATCTATCTATCTAATATCTATATAATATCTATCTATTTCATATCTATCTATCTAATATCTTTCTATCTATCTATTTATCTATCTATTTATGAAGAAAAATCGCAGCACTCCAATTCAATTAACCTTTCTAATTGTGGCCGAAACGTTGCTCTGTGGACATGCTGGAATAAAGTAGTCTTTTCACTTTTTTCACTTTGAATTGGAGTGCTCTGATTTTTCTTCATGTATTGTGGGGCTGGCACCCATTGGTAATTTTTAAGTTCTGAGTGCTGCCTTTTTTCTATTTTTTTTATTTATCTATCTATTTATTTATCCTTCCATCTATCTATCTATCTATCCCATATCTATCTATCTATCTATCTACCTATCCCATATCTATCTATCTATTTATCTCATATATATCTATCTCATATCTATCTATCTATCTATCTATCTATCTATCTCTCTCATATCTATCTATCTATCCCATATCTATCTATCATCTATCTATCAATCATCTATCTATCTCATATCTATCTCATATCTATCTCATATCTATCTCATATCTATCTCATATCTATCTCATATCTATCTATCTATCTATCTATCTATCTATCCCATATCTATCTATCATCTATCTATCAATCATCTATCTATCTCATATCTATCTATCATCTATCTATCTCATATCTATCTCATATCTATCTATCTATCTATCTATCTATCTATCTAATGCAAAAAAATCCACAGCACTCCGTCCAGTTGAAGGAAAAGGTGTCTTTTATTCACCCATGAGCAAGCTTGAGAAAGACTTCATTGTGGGGTTGAAACGTTGCTAGCTCATGTGTGAGTAAAAGACACCTTCTTTTCCTTCAACTGGACGGAGTGCTGTGGATTTTTTTACATTTGTTAATCCGGTCTTGGTCAGGACTTATTCCGCTGGCACCCAATTTCACTGAGAAGAGTGCTGCATTTTTTCTAATTTTTATTTATCTATCTATCTATCTATCTATCTATCTATCTATCTATCATTATATACGAAATCGATTTAGCTCAAATTCACAAACCCATGAATAATAGTGACGCAGATGCCGAACATTCCCATTCGGGGCTCCCCTCGTATATTTACAGCTGGGTTACTTACAATATAAACAGGTGACGGCAGGAAAACAAATTGCAAATAATTTATTGTATTTTTGTTTTTTTTCTCTATCTTTCCGCTACTTCTACCTTTATGTCTGTAATTTATTAAGTTATAATGTATCTTTATCTAGAATAAGATGTGATAAGAAGCACGTTAATATCCTGTTTGTAGCATGGACACATCCTGTACCCAGGGTCACCACTTCACAAATTGCTAATTTTGCTAATTTGTGACCTGAAGGAGAGTGATAGGATCTGAGCCGGATCAGAAAGTGGAACTGATAATGCCATCTCTCCACAGAGTATTTAAGAGTTCACATCATTTACTATTGACAGAAGTTTAATTAGAAAAGATAATGGGATTTCTAAGTGTTTCCCCTTATTTTTATATCCATTTTCTGTTTTATTAACCTGTCAGGGGAAATGACTTTTTACTTAATTTAAAAAGCCTCAATATTTGCTTATCCCTTAAAAACAATGACCGGGGGTCATTGAAACAGCTTTAAATTGTAGAAAGCAAAAAAAAATCCCTGACTAATGAGAGAGGACAACACAAGGCCAGACACAAGTCCTCCCTGAGGTAAGGCCCTCCAGACATGGCGGCTCCCAGATCCAAGGCAAATCCATCTGCAACATCTCCTGTATAAAGCCGCACATTCACTGCATCAATACATTGCACTATCACAGTATTGTACTAGTTATATTCTTATACATAGGGACAGTACTATAGTACTTATATTCCAGGGCCGGTCCTAGGTTAAATTGCACTCAGGGAGGGATGAAGAAATTTCCCCCACCCTCCCCCATAACTTAATGTGCCACGTTGCGACACATTGCATCACCATCAACCAAATACAAAAAATACAAAAAGCTTTCACACACTGTGCTAGTATAAAATATAAGTAATAGTCATATATTTTAACCAAATAAACACTGCAGAAAAAAACAAAACCCCCCAGGTAATAGTCCCCAAGTCCTAAAAGACCACATATCCCCAACACTTAGTGATGGAATAATCCCACCCACAATGAAACATATCATCCCCCAATAGTGACCGAATCCCTTTAACCCCCTGATAAATCCCCCAACCCTAGGACTGAATATGCAACACCGTGAACATTCCCCCAAAACTAGTGATCGAAAAATAGCCCACATCATGACCACATATCACCCCCACATAGTGATGTTAATACCCCCCCACCCAGACCACATAACACACCACATGTGAGAATAATACCTGCCCGGGGGGCGCAGGCTCCGTGCCCCCGCGAAAGTCCCCTTTTCTTGCGGGGATCAGGCGCGGCAGTGCGGCGCCCGCGACTTCCCCTGCTGCCCCCCCTGGCGCCGCCTCCCTTACCTATCCCGCTTTTGGGAAACGCCTCCCCCCCCGGTGGCGTGGCCTGCTCTAGGGGGCGCGCCCGACTTCTCTAGTTTAACGGGCCAGCGTCCGTTAAATTGGGCCCATTTAAGGTACCCGCCCCAAGCTTCTGCCAGTCTGTTGGTGTGTTTTTTGGGTGCGTTTTAGAGTTTTGGATTTTTGTCTTGATTACCGGGGAACCAGTTTTTTGCCACTTTCCTGCCCTTCCTGTTTGCCGCCTGCCCTGACCGTCTGCCCTCTCGACTACGAACCTCTGCCCCCTCCCCTGACCTTTGCCTGCCCCCGACTACGCCTCCGGTTTACGTTCTGTACCACGTGTCCCCCGGCCGCCATCGAAAGGGCAAGTAAAGTCAGGGGTAAGCCTGGAAAGCCTCACGCCGCAGCAAGCCATCCCGGTTTTTGGGCGGGCTCTGGTGAAAACCCGGGGGCTATTAGATTCGTTCCTGGCGTGGCTTAGCTATCACCCTTTCGTTGGCCCAGCGGATCCACTCCTCCTTACAGTACGGGGACTGGCCATGGGTTCCCCCGGGTACCTTGCCTGATCTCCGGGACCATCTCTACGCTGTGCCCGCAGGCAGCGATCGCCCAGCTGTGGCCATGATGCAGAACCTGGCGACCCATCTGCCTCCATCGGCTGCCCCCTCCACTGCACCCGTTGCTCCGGATCCATTGCTCTCCCTGCTTCGGCAGGGGGCCCTTTTCTGAATTCCCCATCCCCCCGTACGTGGAGACCCCAAGAAGTCCCGAGGGTTCATACCCGTGCTCCACCCATCTCGAAATGAGGGGGCCCCAATTCCCTACAGAGCACCCAAGGTGGCCTTCAAATCCCCCCTTGTTGGAGAAGCCTTGGTTGGGCTACGCCACTTGGGATCAAGGGGATCCTTTTGAGGGCTTTATCCAAAACTTTCCCCGGGGGTTCCGCACCATCTTCGGGGAAACCGGCCGTACTTTTGGAAATTTGCCGAAAGCGTGCTCCGGCTACGTGGGGGGCGACACCACGTCGGTCAGTATTCGGGCGTTTCGAAAAATCTCGTTCGGAGCTGGATTGGAACAACGATGCGTTGGGGGGCGACATTTTGGAAAGGCCTCTCGGGGAATCAAGGACGGGGCTCGCCATCGGGATCTACAGCTCCCTTTGGGATGACTAATCCTTTGGCCCCCCGAGGGTTATTCGCTTCGCCGAAAGGGCAACAAAAAAACTCCGCCAACAAGGGGGAAAAACCGTCCTTTTTACGCCGTTTCCCCCGCTTGGCTCCCCCGTTCCAGCAGTCCCCCCTTTCCCTCCCCTACGGCCCCTCTGAAGAGGAACCTATGCAGGTCGAGAGGGGCCCACCCTGCCCCAGGGGAAGTTCTAGCGCGTTGAAGAAGCTCTGCTTTTTTGGGGTGGTTTTGGGCCCATTTCTTTGGGGGGACTGCCCGGTGCGCCCGGGAAAAATTTCCCGCCCCTGGGGTAGGAGAGGCAACCCTAGGTGTCAGAAGGCCTCTCCCCGTTGCCCTGCCTTTTATTTTTTGCTTCTCCGGAAACCCCTTTAAGGCCACCCCCCTTTTATTGCTCCGGAGCAGCAGGAAACTTTAAACCCCGAACTTGGACCAGGTTTCGTTTCCCTGTGACTCGTTGCAGAAACCTATGTTCGTCCCTGGTCAGTGGCAAAGCCTTAAGGACGGATCCGCTTCCTAGGGCCCCCCCTCTTTTTGAAAATTTGGGGGCCCCTTACAAGGAGAGTTTGCAACTTTGGCCCTGCCTGTTCCTCCTCGGAGATCCTTTTGGGCCCCCCTTGGCTAAGGACCATACCCCGCTTTGGTTTTGGAGCACGGGTGAAGTCATGCGTTGGGGTTTCCCCGCGTGTCTCTCTCGTTGCCTGTCAAAAGCCCCCAACTCGTCCTCAAGCCCTCCCGGAAGTCTCCCAAACCCCTCCAGGCCCACCTTCGCCTTTCTGGGACTTTCCCCGATGTCTTTTCGGAGAGTCGGCTAAAACGCTTCCCCCCAATGGCCTTATGTTGTCCATTGCCCCTGCAACCGGGCTGCACTCCTCCCGAGGCCGGGTATACCCTTTCCCATCCCGGAGACTAAGGCGATGTCTAATACTTTAAGGAAAACCCTCCACAAAGGTTACCCGTAGTCCTGTCTCCGGCTGGAGCCGGTTCTTTCGGGAGAAAAAAGTGGGTCCCCCGGCCTGCATCGACTTTCGGGGCCCTTGAATAAAATTTTTACATAAAAAAAACCGTTACCCGTTGCCCTTAATCTCCGAACTCTTTGACCGTCTGCGGGGGCAAAAATTTTCTAAATGGTTACGGGGGGCCTTAAATTTAACCCGCAATAGGGAGGCGATGAAGGGGAAACGGATTTAATACACGGGAGGCCCATTTCGATATTTGGTTATGCCTTTCGGTCTCGCAACCCCCGGCGTATTTCAGAATTTGTTAATGAGATCTTTGGGAACCTTTCTATGTCTGTGTAATCGTCTATTGGAGGGATTTTCTCATCTTCTCCCTGTCCGAGACTCATCCCCACCATTCCGCCAGGGGCCTCAGGCGCCCCGCACCATCGCTCTTCCCAAACCCGAAATGTGCCTCTTTAAACGTCCCCAGCTTACCCTTCTTAGGGTACACGTTAGAAAAGGGGTCCGGTGATCCCCCCAAAACTTCCCGGGTTTCAGGGGCCCACCCCGGGGGGGCTTGGGGCCCCATTAAACGTTTTTTGGGATTTGCAAACTATTATGGGAAATTTTCCCCCACTTCTCTCACTTGTGGCTCCCCGGGGGCCCCGGGGCTTGGAAGAATGCCCTCCCCAAAACCGGCCCCAGAGGCCCAAGAAGCCTTCAAAAGGCCAAAGCGGCATTTGCTTTGGCTCCGGTCCCTTTTCGCCCAGACCCTAACTGTCCGTTTATTTGGAAGTGGGTGTTCTTTTGGTCGGCGTGGTGCTGTCTCCTGCAAGATCCCGCTGGTAAAATGTACCCGTGGTTTTTTCTCAGACTTTTTTCTCCCGCCGAGAAGAATATCAATAGGTGATCGTGAATTACTGGCATAAAGTGGCTCTGAAGAATGGGTCATCTGTGGAGGGGGCTCACCCCCCTCTTAACTTTTCCAGCCATAAGAACCTTTGTCCCTTTGCGGCTCAACGCCTGAAAAAACCCGGGAAGCCCAGGTGGGCATTATTCTTTGCCGTTTTGCCCGTTCATTTTCGGCCGGCCGAGAAAAAACCCGAGTGGCCTATTGTTCCTGGATACGGTGGGTCTTGAGCCTCCCCCAGCACATTTTCCCCCCGGAGCGACTCGTCATGGCTGCCCCCGTGGACCTCCAGCACATACCCCGGGGAAAAAACGTATTGCGCCTGCCCTTTTGCCCTAGAATCCGAAATGGGGACACTTTTCTTATGGCTGGGCACCCAGGAGTCCATGGTCGCTTCAATTGGTCTCCGTATTATGGTGGCCTTCTTGTCAGGCGAGGGATTTGTTTAGCCCCCACCTCCTGTGCCCGAATAAGGTTTTGCCTCAAGCCCGCGGGCCCTTTTCAGCCGCTCCCGGTGCCGGAAAAACCCTGGACCCATGTAACCAGGACTTTTTTACGTCTCCCGACCTCATCTGGAAAAAACGGTCATCGGGTTGTGCCCCCACCCTTTTTCCAAAAAAGGCCACTTTATCCCATGTGGGTTAACCCCCTGCCCCCAGCGGCCCAAAATTTTTTCTGTCACGTTTTCCCTCGCAAAGGGCTCCCTTTACATATTGTCTCGGATAGGGGAGTTTCCCTTTATTGCTGAACTTTGGGCGGGCTTTGTGTGGTCAATTGCAGGTCCCGTTTGTTTTTTCTTCCGCATACCACCCCGACCAATGGGCAGGTTGAGGGTTAACCCGGTGTTGGGACCCATGAGGGTTTTGTGTTGCCCTCAAGATAATGGTTGATCTTCTTCCCCCGGGCAGAGTTTTCTTATAACCTTTTGATTCGGGATTGCTGGGGCCTCCCCGTTTTTGTGTGGGGTTTCCCCGCGCCCCTTTCCCCCCTTTTTATCGTGTATGTCCCGGCGTGGGGTTGCCCAAATAAGGGACTTTAAGGCTTTTGGCGCTCACGGCGGGCCCTGTGGGCTTCTGCTGCACCAAAGCTCAGGCTGAAAGGGCCGTTTTGGCCCCCCCCCTATTTAAGCCCGGCGTGGGTTTGGTTGTCCCCCAATATTTCGCTTTAAGGTGCCCTTAAAGTTAGGCCCCTAAAAACGTGGGTCCCTTTGAGGCACTGCAACGACTAATGGGTGTCACAAGCTCCCCTTGCCTCCACCTGGCATCCCGAACTCCTTCCATGTCTCCCTCTCAAGCCGGTGGTACTGAATCGCTTCTCCCGGGGGGGGTCTCTCCTTCTCCTGTGGAACTTGAAAATTTTTAGGTCAAGGGGTGTTGGGCAGAAAAACAGTGAGGGGGAAGCGGTTCTTCCTATTTGGAAGGGGGGTTTGGGACGGGGAGCGGTGTGGGGAAAACCCGGGAAACCGTGCCGCCTCTCTTAGGTTTCAAAAAAAGGGGGGGACCTAAGGGGGGGGTATGTCCGGGGGTCCGGGGTCGCTGCCCTCCGCGACCGTCACCCTGCCGCAGGGGATTCGGCGGCAGTGCGGCTGCCCGGACCTTCCCCCGCTTTTCCCCCCGGGGGCCCTTACCTTCCGGTCCCGGAAGCCGCTCCGGGCCCCCGTGGGGGGGCGCGGTTGGGGGCGCCAAATTCTCTAAATTTAAAGGGCCCGGTCCCCATAATTGGGCCAAATTTTCGGGGCTGGTTTATTTAAGGTTCCGCCCCCAAACCCCTTCTTGCCAGTCTGTGGTGGTTCTTGGTGCGTTTTTGGGGTTTTGGAGTTTTGTCTTGATTACCCTGTCCCCTTCCGTTTTGACGTTTCCTGACCCTTTCTGTTTGCGCCTGCCTGACCGTCTGCCATCCTTTTATCGAAACCCCTGTCGCCTCCCCGACCCTTTTGCTGTCCCCGACTACGCCTCCGGATTACGTTTCTGTACCCCGCTGTACCTGGCTGCCATGCAAGCAAGTCACGTCAGGGGTAACGACCCGGGAGCCTCACGCCCGCAAGTCCATTCGTTTCGGGGGCTTGGTGAAAAAAAGGGGGCTACTTAGATCCCCTCCTGGCGTGGTTAGCTTCATGCTTGCGTTTGCCCCGGGATCCCCCTCCTCCCTTTAATCCAAACCCCATGACCACATATCACCACCAAAATAATACCCCATATCAACAAAATGTGAAAAGAAAAATACCACCAAACCCTGACCCCTTCACCCCACCAAGTGACTGAATAGTACCACAACACCACGATCACATATCACCCAAAAAAATAGTGCTGAAAAATTCCCCAACACCACAAACAATACACCACCCATAGGGGACTGAATAATACCACCAACCATGACCACATTCATCACCCCATAGTGATGAATAATACTGTCACACCATGACCAATTCACCACCAAATAAGGGCTGAATAATAAACACTCGACCCCATATCACCACCAAATTGTGTGAATAAATACCACAACACTTTTCCACATATCACCACACTGTGATGAAGTACACAAAACAATTACTAATAAAAACCATTTATACTACAACCCCATTTGACCGGTATACAGTGACCAACAGTATGGTACCCGCTGTCCAAAAATCTGCAGACATAGAAGTGATTTCAGTAAAGTTACATAGGGATTAAGGAGGCGTTGTGAAAAAAACCCTTCTCTTTCTTTCTTCTTCTCCATCTGTCCCGACCACCATGACGTCTTCTCCAGCCATGACTCTTCACTGAGAATTTACAAAAAAAAACTCTTAGGCTCTAATTTATCAGCATTTTACCCAATTCCTATCTCTATACAAACTCCCCATCCACAGTGCCCCAAATGGTAACAATGACCCCCTTTTGTCCCAATCAGTAAAAGTGCAGTAGGTACACCCTCAAAAATAGGTGGCATTTTCAAAATTTGTAGGGTTTTGTCCCCCATTAGGCAGGTAAACTGACAGGTCCCTCAATAGGTAAGAATATCAGTCCCCTATTAAGAATAGGTAGTATATGCCCTCCCCCCCCATAAGCAGACATATAGATACCTATTATGTAGTTATATGGGCCCCTGTAGGTAGTTATTTGCCCCCTGGTAGCCATGTAGTAGCCCCCTGGTAGCGAGATAGTAGCCCACTGTAGCCAGGTATTGCCCTCTGTAGCCATGTGGTGCCCCCTTGCTAGAAAGTGCCCCCAAGCCAGGTAATTTCCCCCGAGGGTAGGGCCAATGGGTAAAATCACATGACCCTTTTATATTTCACTGTTTTACCGGACGCCCAATTTTTAAAACAAATTTGACGTACAGAGCTCCGGGGAGATTGATTTTCCCCTTTCCCTAGACAGCAAAAGTTAGGGAGTTTGGTATTGCGGGGTGCATCTTTCCAAAAACCCCGAAATGTTATTTGGCGACATTTGCGGCCACATAACGCCTAATCTCATAACTGGATATTATTTACAGAGGGTTGGTTAGTGAATATTCAGTGCCCAAAAGTTCTGTTTTTGCAGTTTTGGGGGGTTTTTTTATTTGTTTAAACAGCTCAAAAACCCTAGTGTCAAAGGGGCTTTTGGGCCCCTCAGGGTGCAGGGCCCCCCTGCAGCTGCTACTGTGCACCTCCTTTTTCTACGCCCCCCGCTTGAAGCTGTCTCATCTTTTAGTTCGCCATTGAAAGGAAGAAGTATTTTGCCTGTAAATTTTTTTCTGTGTTTGGGGCCAAATTGTCTTCCTAAGTTGTTCCCCGTTCATTTTACTGTTTATGGATGTAATTCCAGTTTCTCCTCACCTGTATAGGTATAAAAATTAACCCGAACTTTTCTCTCATTGATTTTAAAGGGGGTTCGAAGTTCAAGTTCAAATAAAACCCATGAAAAGAACTCAAAAAAATTTCGAGGTTCTAATCGAACTAGAACTTTTAACTGTTCGCTCAACATTACTTATACTCTTATCTAGCTTTGACAATATGCTTGCAATACAACACTAGTGCAGTGATACCACCTGAACCTGCGTCTGCACAGAAGGTTTTGCCCACCCTGTAGAGCTTTAAGAACCTTGAGCATTGTCCTCCTCATGTATCTTCACCACGTTCTAGAACGTGCTCTACGTTTGTCTTTTAAAAGGGTTTTGCCACAATCCTTTCCCTAGTCCTGCATCCAGCCCTCAGCTCTCTGTGCTCAGAAGGGGGGGTGTCCGTTTTGTTTAAATTTGCTTTTTCTGTGATCCGCAGGAGAATCACCACCTTTTCCTCTCTTAGTCAGGGAGGGTTTTTACATATAAACTCTGAGTAGTTACAATGTGCTCAGAGGAAACATTTTTGCCTTACAGCCCCAAAGGCCCTGGTTCAAACCCCTGCGGAACCAAAACCCTGGGGTTTTTTTCTCTTTTCAATACACAGACCTGATTGAGGATTTTTTTTTTTTAATTTTTTATAAAAGAACAGAAGGGGGAGTGAGTGACACCCTTGGGGGTGAACACTCCTCGCAGTGAGTGTGTTGATTTAAGGGTACAGAGGACGGGAGAGAATGCAGCCTGGGGTGAACCCCCTTCAGCGTGAGTGGTGTGATTACTAAAGAGAAAAAGGGGGAGGGGAGCAAATGACAGACCTGGGGGAACGCCCTCAGCAGTGGTGTGTGGATTACTAAAAGAAAAAGAGGCCCGGGCGAATGACAGCACCTGGGTGAACCCCCTCAGAGTGAGTTTTGGTGTTATAAGAGAAAAAGGGGCCCGGGATAAAATGCAGCCCCCGGGTTGAACCTCCTCAGGTGGTTTGTGATTATAAGATCAAACGGTTAAAGGGGCGATTTGGGGTGAAATCCCCGCGGGTGGGAAAAAAATACGGGCGAAAAGGCACATGGGGTTAACCCCGTCCATGGGGGTTTTTGGTTTTTCTGGAGCACGGGGGGGGGAAAATACAGCCCCTGGGGTTGGCCGGCCGAGCAGGGGTGTTCAAGGGCGAGGCGGCGTAGTGCGCCCCGGGGTTTGGGGCATTCGTCCAAATAGGTGGTGTTCTAAGGAGTCGGGGACGGGAGTAGAATGACAGCCCCTGGGGTTGAACATCCTCAGCATGAGTGGTGGATTTAAGGGTCAGAGGGGGTGAATGACGCCCCTGGGGTTGAACACCGCTCACAGTGATTGGTGTGATTACTAACGGGAATAGATGACAGTCTATGTTTCCCTTATGCCCAATTTAAATATTGCCACGGCTTTTGACTGGTGAGTGCTTTTGTTCTTTTTGCTTTGTAATTTTAAATGCTGCTAATAAATTTTGTATGCTTTTATTGAACCAATATATTGCTGTATGCTGGATACCTACATTTCTAAGTGAAAACTGACATAGCTCCAAGAAGGTGATGCTGAGCATGTTTGGGGGCCAGCATGAGGGGCTCTAGTCCCTGGGCGTATCCCCCGGAGAGAGCGTAAAATGGATTTTAAAAAGGGGCGCTGAAACAGAAACGGTGCATTATTTTTTAATATTGATAAATGGTGAAAATGTTTATTATTTCATTTGCAAACTTCCCGCATCAATTTTACTTCGTGGCAAAACCCCTTTAAATCTCCATTTAATCCTATATTGGATTTTCATCTTCTCAGACAATAAAGACTGGATTTTGTTTATTCAGAGAACTTTTTTTAGGATCTTATCATCTAATGTCCCTTTCCTGGACTCGATCGCGCTGCGATCACTTTCTTAGTCGCTTAATCTCCTGACAAGACTTTTATTTTCTGGGAACAGACCCGGGGCGGATCCAACTGTTTAATTAGACGTTAAAGTACAACAGAGGCGATCGCTTAATGGCTTAAAGGGAAAAACGAGCCGCCAACCGGGGACACGGAGCGCGGCTGTGCAGATCACCCGGGAGCGGCGATTAGTGGAAAGCTTGTTTGTTGGGAAATTTCTTTCGTTAAATTTTGTGTACGATTTGTGAACAAAGAATGGCATAATCTCTCATTAGAACCAGAGGGGCGAACGATTTTCGGCAGTTGCAGTAACACGAGCTTTTACTGAAGGCCGGTCCAATGTTCATGACATCTTTGACATCCTTGACCCTCCAAGGTGCTGTATGTTATAGTGTATTACAGCTCCCTGATGGGCTGGTGGTAGGTTCCCATCCTGTATCCTTACTGATGAGGAGTCATAGGCAGGGGCAGAAGAGCTTTAGATGAGTTCAGGCTCTGACACAATATTTTCCCTAGAGATTAACCCGTTAAAGGGGGTTTTTCACTAAAAATTGCTTCTTCTCACCCGTCCGTTTTCTTGGGTTTTACTTTGAATTGGGGTGTGCTACCTCCCAAAAATGGCCCTATTTTAAACCCCAAAATTGTCCCCCCTCTGTCAAAAACCCTTTTTTCATTTGGGAAAATTTTTTTCATCAATAAATGACTTTCTTCCTTTAAAAAAATTTGGTTCTCCCCGTGTTTATTACATAAAAACCTTCCTTAAAATTTCATCATTGGATACAAAGCATCCCAAAAGTCTCCCTTTTTGGCAATCTAAAAATTTTGGCATTTACGTATTTGGGGGTGGTTAGAGGCGGCCCTTTTTGTGTGTACATGTTTGGGGGTGGGTTGGGGGGTGGCCCAATGTGTCCCCCTTTGCAAAATCCAAAAATTGGGAGGTATTTGGGGGTGTTTCTGGCTTCTACGGCCTGAGTTTGAAGCGGGGCTGTAGCTATAGCAACCAGGCTGGCAGCATCAGGGGGATGGAACGGTTTGTAGCTATAGCAACCGTGCGGAGCCAAACAGGAGAGATGGAACAGGTCTGAGCATAGGACCAGTGGGCGCCTTTAATGAGAGATTGAACAGGTCCTAAACTATAGCAACCAGTGCTGGAAATCTATTTCAGGAGAATGGAAAAAAGTCTGTAGCTATAAAAACACCATGCTATCAGGGGTACATGAGAGATCAAACAAGGGCTGCACTATAGCGACCTGAGGAGCTGATGCAGCCCCTAAAGGGGGTATCTAGATAGGTAGGGGCACTGTTTAAAGGCAATATTGCAAAGTGATTGTTTTTTGCAGAGAGACAACCCCTTTAAACCCCCCAAAAAAAAAAAAAAGACTTTTTCCTTGCCCCTTCCAGGAGCCAAACTTTTTTTTTTTTTACCACCTGGACTTTGAGGGGTTTTTTTTTGCTGGACAAATGAAAATTTCTATGGTGTTATTCCTATTACCTAGCTATCGGGAAACCCCAAAAAAAAAATTTAAGTGGGAAAATTTGAAAAAAACGTCCTGTATAGGGAGTTTTATTTTTTATGGCATTCAATATTTGTTAAAGGTGATGAGTTATTTGGATTCTACAGGTTGATCCGCATCCGGCAATACCAAACAGGTAGGGTTTCCATTATGTTTTGGTACCGTAAATACATTCCAAAACAAAATTTTGGTCCATATTTTAAAAATTTGGGCGCCGTTTTTTTTGGGTTTTTGAACCAATCATTTTTTTTTATTAAAACCTTTTTAGGGACCTGAATGAGGGTTTTAATTTTTCCGGGTGCAGGGCACTTTTTTTATGCCCCAGTTTGGGAACCCCTTTAAGGACTTTTTTTTATTTAATTATACCCAAAGTTTTTTAGAAGGGAGGGGGTTGAAATTTTGTCAAAAAAAACCCAATTAAATTGGGGTTTGGGAAAATTTTTCTTCCCCTTATGGGGTTTCCCCCGGAGTGACGGGTTTAAAATGCTGTTGGGATTTTTTATAGAAATTCTGGGTAATTTGTTTTTTGAACTCTTTTCATAAAGTGGACCCTCCCCCCCATTTTTAATTTTGGCCCCAAATTTTTTTTTTTCCCACAATTTTTATCACCACCACGGGATTTTGGGGGCTTCCCAATCACATGATTTCGGTTCCAATACTTTCTTTTTAGCACAATCACTTTATCCTTTGGAGAAAACAATTCCCCCCAAACCCGACTTTTGGAAAAAGGTTTGGGGTTTTGGAAATAAAATAACCCGAAGGCGTGTTTGGACCAAACCCCCCCACGGGTCTTTCCCTTTTGCAGACTTGCTCTCCCCCTCTCCGGGTTAGACATTGGGCCCTCTATAAAGGCCATTAAGCAGCTTTTTTTTGGGTAATATTTTTTACTTTGGGGAAAAATATTTTAGGAATATTATTTGATTTGGGGTTTTGATCCCTAACCTTTCTAGAAAATTTATTTCTATTTGGAGAAACTTTTGATTTTTAAAATTTTCTGATTTACCATATCATTTTTCTGTTCTTTCGGAAAAAGTTTTTGTTCTAATTTGACGGGGCCATTTTCCCAATTTTGTTTTTCAGGCGGCTTCTCTGCATTTTGGCGCATCAATCACCTTCCCCAAAAATCACCTTTTCTGCACTTTTGGCGCCATCCAATCACTTTTTTTTGGGCCCCTTTTTCGCTTTTCATCCAATCACCTTTCTGTACTTTTGGCCCATCCAATCACCTTTCTGCACTTTTGGCGGCATCCCAATCACCTTTTCCCTGCACTTTTGGCGGCATCCAATCCCCTTTCTCCCACTCCATCTTTTTGGCGGGGCCATCCAATCACCTTTCTCACCCTTTTTGGCACCATCCAATCACCTTTCTGCATTTTTGGGGTTTTCCCGGCATCCAATCACTTTCCCTGCATTTTGGGGGTCATCCAATCCCCTTTCTGCACTTTTGGCACCATCCAATCACCTTTCTGTACTTTTGGTGGTCATCCAATCAGTGCAGAGCACAGAGAAGTGTCAAAAACATCATGTGAGGTGTAGGGTTTCATTGGCTGCTAAAATCACATAACCATATATATTTCACTGTATTCCCGTTTGAACGCCATTTTCAGCTCACTCTCTTTTCTGTACAGACTGCTCTTATTTAAAGATAAGCATTTTCCTCTCCATAGACAGAAATAGTTAGGGAGTTTGGTATTGGGCTGCATCTTCCCACACCCAGAAGCTGTTATTTGGTGACATTTGCAGGCTCACATAACGCCTAATCTTATATACATGGATATATATTATTAGAGGGCTTGGATTTGCAAAAATCAGACTCGTGCCCAAAAGTTCGGTTTTTGCAGTTTTGGAGGTTCAGTAATTGTATAACACACAGTCTCCAAATCTCCTATGTGTCAAAGGGGTTTTGGGCCCCTCAGGATGCAGAGCCCCATATCAGCTGCTACCTGCTCACTTCCTATAGCTACGCCCTGCTTGCAAGCGTCCTCATCTTTTCAGTTCGCCATTGAAAGGAATAAAGAATTTTAGCCTCTCGGTTTTTTTTTCTGTGACTCTTAGAGCCAAATTTTTTCCCTAATTGTTCCCTGTATCCAGTGTTATGTTATGGATGGTGTTTTCAGCTTCTCCTCACCTGTATAGATATAAAAATTAACCCGACTTCTTCTCCCATAGACTTTAATGGGGTTCGAGTTCTAGGTCGAATAGAACCTCAAGCCCAACACACTAAAGTTTGAGTCTAATCGAACTAGAACTTTTTACTGTTCGCTCAACACTAATTAGTATTATTGCAATCATCACCCAAAAACACCAGAGATATCATATATTAATTGCTGAGGGACTCTAGACCACCAGGGATATTACAGTAATACTGTCGCTAAGCCTTACACCACCCTGTGTCATATATCACATTGAATATATTCTGGGAACTTTTGCCATTTCTGGGAATGTGCACCAATAAACCCTTGAAAACCCTCTCAAAAATTTCCTAAAATTAATGCTGAGTAACTCTAGACCACCAGGGATATTTCAGAAATACTGCTGCTAATCGCTACACCACCCTGTGTCATATAGCACATTGAGTATATTCTGGGTACTTTTGCTATTTCTGTCTAGGACAGCAATGAACTTGGAAATCCCCTCCCAAAAATACCTAATTAACCGGCTAACTCTAGACCCAGGGAAAGTTTACGGGAAAAACTTCTAACCCTACACCACCGTCAATATGCACATTTTGTATATTCTGGAACTTTTGCCATTTCTGTCTTGTGCACCAATGAACTTGGAAACCCCTTCTCTAAAATGCCTAATACTAACTGCTGAGTAGCTTTAGACCACCAGGGATATTGCAGAAATACTATTGCTAACCCCTACACCACCCGGTGTCATGTAATACAGGAAGTATAATCTGGGAAGTTTTTTAATCTCTTTCATGGACACCAATAGACTTGGAAAGCCCCTCTCAAAAATATCTATTATTAACTGCTGAGTAGCTTTAGACCACCAGGGATATTGCAGAAATACTATTGCTAACCCCTACACCACCCGGTGTCATGTAATACAATGAGTATAATCTAGGAAGTTTTCTCATATCCTTCATGCGCACCAATGAACTTGGAAACCCCCTTTAAAAATGTCTAATATTAATTACTTTAGACCACCAGGGATATTGCAGAAATACTGTCACTAACCCCTACACCACCCGGTGTCATGTAGAACAATGAGTATCATCTGGGAACTTTTGCCATTTCTGTATTGTGCACCAATGAACTTGGAAACCCCTTCTCAAAAATACCTAATATTAACTGCTGAGTAACTCTAGACCACCAGGGATATTGCAGAAATACTATCACTAACCCCTACACCACCCGGTGTCATGTAATACAGTGAGTATAATCTGGGAAGCTTTTTTATCTCCTTCATGGGCGCCAATGAACTTGGAAACCCCTGCAAGGGTATACGGGGACCACGTCCTTCTCCTGAGGGTCAGAGGTGTCTCTCTCCATTAGACTGATGACTTGGGGCCATTACGAAGCTTTATTGTGTCTCAGAAAAGCTAATTGAATATGGAGAAAAAGGCAAGAAAGCTTAAAATGATCTGGTAATGATAAGAGTAAATAATGTTCTGACCCGGAGGTCTGTAAATAATATCATTCACCACCAATTTCCACCACTGGTTGGACGCCAACGCTGCAATGAGCCAATGGTCGCCTGAGAGCGCTGCCTTTATTGCCGCCATCCATTCCGCCCGCTGACAGGCAATCTCTATATTGCAAATGAAAGCGGACTCTCAAGTTCTTGGTTATTTGCAGACAATGTCCATCTACTTCCTATACGTGAAATGTTAATTGCCCCATAGATAATATTTATCACCAAAGTAAAGGCTTGAGTATATTGTGCGCTGACATCGAACGTTATGTCATCTAATAAATGAAAGGAAAAGAGAGTTATATGTAGAGGTCACAGCCAACGCGGCCATTTACCTGACGTATTACAGCTCCGTGCATCGCGCTATATATAGGAATTAGATACTTTCAGGCTTTTTTTTTGTTTTTTAACTTTCCTAATGGATTTTTGGTTCAGAGCAAGCTAAAGTATTTTAACCACTTAGGGGCCAAGTTTTATAAATCTAGAAGGACATCTTTCAGTGCCCATTGCCCAAGACAGCCTGTAACGAGAAGACAGGAGCGCCACTGACACTATTAGACCTGGCAATCAGGGCTGGGAAAGTTATGGCCGGCACCTGTCTTCCAGAGATAACGCTAAGCCTCGCAGTGTTGGACTGTTGATTCTTGGGGCCATCAGTAGAATTGATTATTGGGGCCATCAGTAGAGTTGATTATCGGCCCCCACCAGTGGAGGTGATTATTGAGGTCCACCAGTGGAGTTGATTCTTGAGGCCACCAATAGAGTTGATTCTTGGGCTCTCCAGTGGAGTTGATTCTTGGCGCCCACCAGTGGAGTTGATTATTAGGACCACCAGTAGAGCTGATTCTTGGGTCCACCAGTGTAGTTGATTCTTGGGGTCCACTGGTGGAGTTGATTCTTGGAGCCACCAGTAGAGCTGATTCTTGGAGCCTACCAGTGGAGTTGATTCTTGGGGTCCACTGGTGGAGTTGATTCTTGGGGCCACCAGTAGAGCTGATTCTTGGGGCCCACCAGTGGAGTTGATTCTTGGGGGTCCACCGGTGGAGTTGATTCTGGGGTCCACCAGTGGAGCTGATTCTTGTGGCACACCACTGGAGCTGATTGTTGTGGCCCACCAGTGGAGTTGGTTCTTGGTAGCGGAGTTGATTCTTGGGGCCACCAGTGGAGTTGATTCTTGGGGCCCACCAGTGGAGTTGATTCTTGGGGCCCACCAGTGGAGTTGATTCTGGGGTCCACCAGTGGAGCTGATTCTTGTGGCACACCATTGGAGCGGAATGTTGTGGCCCACCAGTAGAGCTGAATCCTGGGGCCGACCAGTGAAGTTGATTCTTGGAGCCCACCAGTAGAGTTGATTCTTGGAGCCCACCAGTGGAGTTGGTTCTTAGGGCCAACTAGTGGAGCTGAGTTTTGGGGCCCACCAGTTAAGCTGATTTTTGGGGCCACCAATAGAGTTGATTCTTGGACTCACCAGTTTAGTTGATTCTTGGGACGACCAGTAGAGTTGATTCTTGGAGCCCATCCGTAGAGTTGATTCTTGGAGCCACCAGTAGAGTTGATTCTTGGGACCCACCAGTGGAGTTGATTCTTGGGGCCCACCAGTGGAGTTGAATCTTGGGGCCACCAGAGAAGTTGATTCTTGGAGCCCACCATTGAAGTTGATTCTTGAGGTCCACCAGTGGATTTGATTTTTGGGGCCCACCAGTGGAGATGATTCTTGGGGCCACCAGTAGAGTTTATTCTTGGGGCCCACCAGTGGAGATGATTCTTGGGACCCACCAGTGAAGTTGATTCTTGCTTGCTGATAATTGAGGCAGATATAGACCTTATCGGGGAGCACTTAACAGCAGCACTTTTTGTCCAGTATCAGTGGATTTCTTTTCTGTCTCCTGATGAACCATCATTTAACGAATCTGGAGGGGAAAACGCGCTGGGCATAAGAAATTAATATCGGTACACTGAAACAGGTCATATAAAAGTATGTAAAAATAATATGCATGCATAAACAGGTACCAAAAGTAAATTAAATAAATGATGTTGATTGATGCTGGTTATAAAACGAACCTGTTTGACGAAATAGGATAATAAATCAAACGGCCACTTTATTGGGTTTACCCCGCCATTTGCTCGTTAACACTTAATTTCTAATTCAGCAATCACAGGGCGGCAACTAGTCTTTTAGGATGTAGACATGGTCAAGAAATCTCCTGCATTAAAAAAGAGCATCAGTATGGGGAAAAAGGTGATTTGAGGCTTTGAACGTGGCATGTTGTTGGTGCCAGAAGGGTGGTCTGAGTATTTCAGAAATTGTAAATCTCCTGGGTTTCCCCGCACAACTTCTCTAGGTTTACAGAGAATGGTCCGAAAAAGAAAAACATCAGTGAGCGGCAGTCCTTGGCGGAAATTTGCCTGTTGATGCAGAGGTCAGAGAATGGGCAGACTGGTTCGACGTAGAAAGGAACAGTGAAAAATAGCTCCCGTTAAACCCAAGGAGGCAAAAAGGACTCTGGCCACAGTACGGCGAACTTTAGGGAGGGGCTACAGCAGCAGAAGACCCACCGGGGGGGGCCCCTCCCCTTTTAGCAAGACAGGGAAAAGAGCCCAATTTGCCAAGCCCGAAATTGGACAGTAGAAGATTTTGGGAAAAAAAGTTGCCTGGGCTTGGTTCGATTTCTTGGGCATTTGGAGGTAGGGTCAGAATTTGGGCAACAAACATAAAAATGGATCCACCGCCTTGTTCAACGGTTTTAGGTGGTGGTGGGGGTGTCTGGGGTGGGGAAATTTTCTTGGGGACTTTTGGGCCCCTTGGTACCAATTGAGATCGTTGCAAAACCTTGTGGAATTATGCACGAAGAAATTGAGGAGTTCTGAAGGCAAAAGGGGGCCAACCCCTTCTAGCAGGTGTACCTAATAAAGTGGCCGGGGAGTGTATAAGGGTACAAAAGGTGAGCCTTTAGAGGTGGTGCTGCCTTGCGGGGCAAAAACCCCCAATGGCCAATAGTGGAGGAACAGGGGAAAAAGATTTTTTTTGTAGATAGCAGCATGATTTGCTCCATAGTAAATATTTACATTTTAATAAGTTTTGATTAAAAGTAGTGTTGATCGAACTGTTCTAAAAAAGTTAATGCTTTTGAAACCCCGAAATTTTTTGAAAATCAAACAGAACCAAAAAATTTTACGTTCTTCAGTAAAGTTCTAGTTTTTACAGTAATTTTCGTTTGTTTTAGCAGCTATCTGCACTTTTGGGGCCACCCAATCACCTTTCTGCAATTTTGGAGCCTTCCCAAACCCGCAGCTGGAGAATTTTAAAAAAACGTCATCGTGAGGTGTAAGGCTCTTTTTGGCTGTTTTAAAATCACATGACCGTTATTATATTACGTATTCCCCTTGTAAAAGCCATTTTTCAGCACCTTGTACTGTACGGCTGCTTTTTTAAATTAGATAGCTTTTTCCTTCCATGAAGCAATAGTTAGGGAGTTTGGTATTGCGGCTGCTTTTTCCCACCCCCAGAAGCTTTTATTTGGTGCATTTGAGCTCAAAAAAGCCTAACCTTTTATACATGGAATTATTTAAGAGGGTTGGGAAATTTGCTAAATCATATTTGGGGCCCAAAAAATTAGTTTTTGAGTTTTGGGGGTTCAGTAATTGTTTAGATCCCCTTCCAAATTCCATGTGTAAAAGGGGGGCTTTTTGGCCCCTCGGGGTGCGGCCCCCCGAGCAGGCTCCCCGGGCCCCAAAACCCTCCTATAGCTACCCCTGCTTGCAAGGCCCTTGGCCGGGGTTTTCTGGCATCTTGCCCAAAAACGGGCGTCCCCTTTCTAAGATGTATGAACAGCCGCACTCCAAACGTTGGCACAGTTGGTGCCTGCCCTGACAGTTTGTAATGCACCAAAGATATGGGGGTATGCTGTGGCCGTTGCACCACATTCGTAGGATTAGACACATTTATGAATATGGGACACCAAAAGTAGGCGCAGAACAGTTAGAACAGCCAGACCAGGGGAAAGGTGGTGCCTGAGCCAGCTTGTGGTATTGGTTTACCTGCCCTTTGTATGCCCTGCAGAAGAACAGACCCCGGGGTAAAGGTGGTGCCTGAGCCAGATTTGTGGTATTGGCTCTACATCCCCTGTTGTATGACTGCAGAAGAAAGCGAAGGGAAAGGTGGTGCCTGAAGCCAGCTTGTGGTTTTGGCATAACATGCCCTGTATGTATGACCTGCAGAAGAACAGCGGGGAAAGGTGGCCCCCTGAGCCAGTTTGTGGTATTGGCTTACACCCCCCTGTATGTTGACCTCAAAAGAAGAAACAGACCAGGGTAAAGGTGGTGCCTGAGCCAGACTTGGGGTTTGGCCTACACTGCCCTTATGTATGACCTGAGAAGAACAGCCCCAGGGAAAGGTTGTGCCTGAGCCAGACTTGTGGTTTTTGGCTCTACCCCCTGCCCTTATTAGACCTGCAAAGAACGGGCAGGGTAAAGGTGGTGCCTGACCCAAGACTTGTGGTATTGGTCTACCTGCCCAATGTATAGGAAAAGAACAGCCAGGGTAAAGGTGGTGCCTGAGCCAGATTGGGGTTTTGGGCTCTACACTGCCCTTATGTATGACGCAGAAGAACGCAGCCCAGGTAAAGGTGGTGCCTGACCAGACTTGGGGTTTGGTTTAAACCCCTCCCCCTGTATGTAGCCCTGAGAAGAACAGACCAGGGAAAAGGTGGTGCCTAGAAAGACTTGTGGTATTCCTCAATGCCCTGTTGTATGACCTGCGGGAAAAAGACCAGGGTAAAGGTGGTGCCTGAGCCCAACTTGGGTTTTGGCCCTCATGCCGGTAGGACCTGAAAAAGAAAGGACCGGGGGTAAAGGTGGGCCTGACCCAGACTTGTGGATTGTACAATCCCCTGTATGTATGCCTGAGAAGAAAACCAGGGTAAAGGTGGTGCTAGCCAGACTTGTGGTATTTACATGTTTTAGAGACCTCGGGCCCCCAACGGGTAAAGGGTTCCCTGCCAGACTTGTGGTTTCTCTACCTCCCTTATTTAACCTTAAAAAACAACCAGGTAAAGGGGGGTCCAGTCCCTTTTGGGAAAATTCCTAAAAGGGCCCCTTATTATGACCGCGAAAACAACAGGGAAAAAGGGGGGCCCCGGGAAACTTTTATGTTAATGCCCGTATGATGCCGCAAAAAACACCGGGGAAAATTTGGTGCCGGGCCAGACTTGGTATTCTTACACTCCCCCGAGGACCTCGGAAAAGGGGCCAACCAGGGAAATTGGTGTTTTCCAGTTTTGGGGATTGGTCACACCCCTGATAAAACTGAAAAGAACAGACCAGGGTAAAATGGGGCCCCGAGCAACTTTTTTTCTTACCAATGCCTTATGTATGAACCTGCAAAAAACGCGCCGGTTGGTGGTGCCTGAAACTGTGGAGCCCTCTCACCCCCCTTTGATGTTTTTTGCGGGAAGCAACCCAGGAAAAAGGGGGGGCTTAAATTTTGGGGAAAAGGATTTTTACAATGCCCGTTTAAGCTGCAAAAAGCAGGCCATTTTTGGGGGTGTAAACTTTTTTTCCTAATTGGGGTTGTCCCAGAAAAACAGACCAGGGAAAAGGGGTGGTGCCGAGCCAGTTGGGTTTAGCTTAACGGGCCCGTTTTAAAGTTGCAGAAAATACCAAAAGTTTTTCCCTGGAGACTTGTGGTATTGGTTACACTGCCCTGATGTATCCCCTGCAGAAGAAAAAAGGGGGAAGGTGGTGCTGAGAGCTTGGGGTTTGGGGGTTAATCCCTGTTGTATGACCTGCGGGAAAAAGCGCTTCATATATTCTGTCGCTTTACACTACTTTAAAGGGAATGTGTATAAAAAAAATGTTTTGTTTAACTACATTTTTATGTTAAAAAACATTTTGTAGGAATTTTTGGTTATTTTTTTTTAATTTTCCAGATCACTTTAATATTTTTTTAATAATTTTAACCCTGCATTTTTTCACTTTGGCCACGGGGGGCTAAAAAAAGCCCCGACATTCCTTCTTTTTTAGAGAGCTTTTCAGCAGTGTAAAATTTATCGTAACGCGGGGTCAAGCTGAAAGGAGACACCTTTGTGTACAGATAACAGAATCCCCGCCAAGAGGGATGTCCCGCTCCCCCTTTCCCCTCCCTTCACAGTAAAAAATCCCTTAAAAGGGTTAGGGGACAGAAATGTTGAGAAAAAGGGGGCAGAAGTGCTGTAAAGCATTTCTGATGCTGTTAAAGCATTTGCAAGCAAGAATGCCCCCCCCCAAATCATATATAAGGGCCGAATAGAGAAATCTACAATCGGGAAATAAAAACGATGAGAGGAAAAAACATTGACGGGGTTTGACTAATAGTAAAAAAAAAAAATTGGCGACGTACCCCTTTTAAAAGCTTTTTAGAATGACCTTCGGCCAGTGTCGCCTTTTGCCATATGTTAAAGGGAAGTTTTTAAAAAGGGGGGAACATTTTCCCTTTGGGAGGCAATGTTAAGGTTTTTGGAGTTGAATTGCCTTTTTGCCCTCTACTAAGCATTGCTATACAAGGCATTAGGGGAAAGGAGGGGAAGCTCATTCGATCTATCAGATGTAACAAGTCCTCAATTTGTTTTGATTCCCCGAATCTTTAAGAAGAAAAAGGAAATTAGCCAACCCAGATCCCCCATTTTAAAAACAGTTTTTGGGGGGGTTTTGCCCTCATCAGTGTAGATGCTTAGTGAAGGGCAAAAAGGCAATCTAACTCTTAATTAAGGGAATGTTCCCCTTTCTCGCCACTCATTGCCCCCCACCCACCCAAGCCAGTATAAAAACTGCCTTACATGCGAGGGAAAAAACCCCGAAAGGGCTGTATGAGAGGGGTGATACGGGTTTTGGCTAATATTTTTTTCTTAAGATTGGGGTGAACCAAAAGAAAATTTAGGATTGTTACATCCATGCGGGCGAAGACTTCCCAGCTATGTAAAGGAGTTTTTAGGAAAGTTAGAATCAGTTATCATAAAAATTTTCTTGTTTTGGTTTGAACTCCATGGGGAAATCCCCATCAACCGTGCACCGCTCACGACCCGCCTGCTCTCCATTTGCTGCATCATTAAGTCTTTTTTCCTTTTGATCGATACATTCTTTGTATTGGTGTTTCATGTGACTTCTCGTGTACTTCCCTGTTTGGCTTTTTTGGGGGGGGGGGTTTTCCCCATAAATTTAATTTAAAAAATTTTAAAAAACAAAACCCCCTTTTAAATTGAAAAACCCCCAAACAAATTTCCCCTGGAAAAACCCCTTTTTTTCCAAAATCTTTATTTTGGAAAAAAACTGGCCCCCTTAATTTCCGGTTTAAAAAAAATTTTTTTTTTGGGGACAAAGTGGGAAAATAATTTTTTTATAATTAAAAAAAAAAAAAAATATCCAAAATTTTTGGGAAAATTTTTTTAATCTTTTATTTTTTACAAAAAGATTTTATTTCCTACCCGATTTCCGGTTCATCCCCCGCCCTAAGTTTTTAAAAAATATAAACGTTAATTTTATCTGCCTTTTGCAAAAAATTTTTTTAATCGAAAATTTAAAAAATTTTAAAAATTTTGGGGGGACATTGGAAAATTAAATTTTTTGCCGAAAAAAAAATGGCCTCCAAAAATCCCCAAAAAGATTTTGGGAAAAATTTACATTTTTTTAAAACGTCTCCAAAAAACAAGTACTTATTGCAGAAAATGAAAAAAAAATCAAATCCAAGGGGCCAAACTTTAAGGATACTAAAATTACCCCAAATTTTTTTAAAGTATGGCAATTTTCAAATGGGCAAACCAAAGGGAAAAAAAAATTTTTTTTTGACCCGAAAAAACCCGCTAGCCCCCCAAAAAAATTTTTTTGCAAAAAAACCCCCCCTTTATAAAAAGTCCGAAAAAAATAAAACCCAAGTAAAAAACTTTTTTTTTTTTAAACATAAAAAGTTCAGCATTAGAAAATTTTTGAGTTCGGCATGGGCTACGAACCCCAACCCGGGCCCCTTTAAAAAAAGGGGGAAAGTTTGGAATTTTAACCCGAAGGTAAAAAGGGAATTTAAAACCAACAAAAAATGGAAAAAAAAAAATAAGGGGAAAAAAAAGAAAAGGGGTTTTAAAAAAAAAGTTTTTTTTTTTTTTAAAAATGTTTTAAAACGAAAAAAAAATTTACAAAGGGTTTTAAAAAGCTTTAAAAAAGGCAAAAAAACGAGTTTAACGAGTTTTGCCTTTGGGGGGGCCCCTGGTTTTTCACCTTTAAAATTGGGGGGTTTTTCGTTTCGGGGAAAAACCCCATTAAAAAATTTTGGGTTTGGCCCCCACGGCAAAAAAAAACTTTGGGGTTTTAAAAGGGTTTTTTGAATTTTTAAAACCCCTTTGGGGTTTTTTTTGGGTTTTATTTTGGTTTTTTTGGTTTTTTTGGGGGGTTGTTTTTTTTTTTTTGTTTGGGGGAAAAAAAAATTTTTTTTAGGGTTTTTGGGGGTTTTTTTTCTTTTTTTTTAAAAACAAAACAAAATTTAAATTTTATTTTTTTAAAGGGGGTTAATATAAAATAAATGCATTTAAAATTTTTTAAAATTAAAATTTTAAAAAATTTTTAAAAAAAAAATTTTTTTAAAAAATTTTTTTAGAAAATTTATTTTAAATTTTTTTTTAATTTAAAGGGGTTTTTTAAAAGGGGTTTTTTTTTTTAAAAAAGGGGGGTTTTAAAACATTTTTAGTACAAGGGGGACTCACTTAAAAAAAAGTTTTTTTTCTTGTCTTTAAGGATATTTTAATTTAAAACAGTTTTGGGGTTTTTTTAAAACAAAAAAGGTCCAAAAAACGGGGGTCCTTAAAAAAGAGCAAAAACCCCAAAGACCCAAAAAAAAAATGCTGGCTTTTTTTTTACCGCGGGATGATTCCCCCCAGGTTTAAAAAAGGGGCCGGGTAAACACCAAAAGGAAAAAAACTTGGGCAAGAAGGGGTGGAAAAAAAAAAACAGGGTAAAAAACCCAAAGGTAAAAAAATGGAGGTAAAACCAAAGGTAACGAACCCCAAAAAACCCCACCCCAAGGGGAAGGAGGAACCCCGCGTACCCGACCGGGCCCCCAAGTTTACACCCTGAACCAAATTCGTTTTTCGGCTAAACACAGGCCTAAGTTAATTCCCCTGTCCAAACCCGCTCAAAACTCCGGTTTTTTTTTTCACATCCTTTAAGAGGTTTTTCTGGGGGTGCACCAGAATATTTTGAGGGGGGGTTTTCTAAACACTAAAAACCAGAAGAAAGGAGACTACGGCCTTTTTTGAAAAGGGAGGCTGTTTGGGGGGCCCGAAACCCAAAAGGCTTTCCACCGGGCCGCTCGCAGGGGGGGGCCTTTTTTTAAATACCCCAAATTTTAAAGCCTTTTTTTTTTCAATCCAGTTCTTTTTCCCCGAGGGGCCCCGAACTTTCCCCGGAACCAAAAAACAGAAGCAAAAAAACCAAAAAACACAAAACCCCCCCCACACCGGCCTTTGAAATGGACCGAACCGGGGGGGAAAAAAGGCAAATTGGGGAAACCCTTTTCCCGAGGACTCAGGGTTTTATTTGGGGGGTAAACCCCGGCCAGATTTTTTAAGGGGACGTTGGGAATTTTTTTTGGGGGACCAACCCCGTAACAAGCCGGGGGGCTAAACAAAAAATTTTTTAAAAGGGCAAACCCGGTTGCCCCGGAAAATCAAACCAAAAAGTAGGGGGGACCTTTTTAGGGTCGAAACCCCGGACTTTTCCAAAAAAATCCCGAAACTTACCCAAAATAACCCAAAATAAAGTCCCAAAAAAAACCCGGGGCCAAAAAGGCAAGGGGGAAGAAACCAACGAATTAAAAGGTTCAAAAACGAAAGGGGAAAAAAACCGGGGGCCCCAAAAGTACAGAAGGCCAAAAGGCAAAAAAAAGGGGGCAAAAACAACGACCCCGGGGGGGGGTTTTTGGGGGGGGGGGGGGGGGGGGGGGGGGGGGGGGGGGGTGGTGGGGGGGGGGGTTTGGGGGGGGGGGGAAAGGGGGGGGGGGGGAAAAAAGTTTGGTGGGGGGGGGGGGGGGTGTTTGGGGGGGGGCGGGGGGGGGGGGTTTTGGGGGGGGGGGGGGGGGGGGGGGGGGCCCGGGGGGGGGTGGGGTGGTTGGGGGGGGCTTGGGGGGGGGGGGGGGGGGGGGGGTTTTTTTTTTTTTTTTGGGGGGGGGGGGGGGTTTGGGGTGGGGGGGGGGGGGGGGGGGGGGTGGGGGGTGGTGGGGGGGGTTTTGCCCCGAGTTTGGGGGGGGGGGGGGGGAAGGGGGGGGGGGGGGGGGGGTGGAGGGGGGTGGGGGGGGGGTGGTGGGGGGGGGAAAAAGTTGGGGGGGGGGGGGGGGGGGGGGGGGGGCCCCCCGGGGGGGCCCGGGGGGGGGGGGGGGGGGGGGGGGGGGGGTTGGGGAAAGGTTGGGGGGGGGGGGGGTTTTTGTGGGGGGGGGGGTTTTTTGGGGGGGGGGGGGGGGGGGAGGGAGGGGTTTGGGGGTTTTTTGGGGGGGGGGGGGGGGGGGGGGGATGGTTTGGGGGGGGGTGGGGGGGGGGGGGGTTTTTTTTTGGAAAAAAGGTTTTGGGTTTTTTTTTTGGGGGGGGGGGGGGGGGGAAAAAAGGGGGGGTGGGGGGGGGGGGGTTTTTGGAGGCGCAAGCTTGGCCGGTTTCCCGTTCATGGAGGTTGGCTTGGAGAGAGCTATTCGCTGGCTTCAGAGCTCATCATACAAGGTCAGAACACCCCATTAATTTCCTATTATTTATTTATAGTGGGGGGCTTCAAGCAGAGCCATCTTAACAGCATTATGGGCCCCTGGACATAGCCCCGCAGTGGGCCCTGCCCAAATACATGACATCACACTAGGCCATGCCTCCAGCCACCCCCAAGCACACCCATATTATGACACCACTTACTGTATGTCTGGACACCAGCAGCCTGCAGCCTACAAGACTATTTGGCAATGCAGGGAGCCTTTGGCTCCCTTCTCCACCATGTTCTTTAAATGTTTGCGCGTCCTAAAAGTACACAAGCCATTAAATAAGCAAAGCCAACCAACGTATCCAGGTTATGTTTCTTGTATTCCTGGGACATACATAGACCACCTGGGGCCCCCATACTTGTAGGGCACCGGGGCAACCGCCTAGTGTGTCCAATGGAAAAGATGGCCCTGGCTTCAAGTCCCCTGCATGGACACAGAGCTAAATTACAGAAGTATGGCTGCAAAGAGTGTCCCTCACTCTGGAGGACCCGTCTTGTCCTACATTACTATTAGAACGGAGATAAGACTCAGCAGGGAGTGACTCACCATGGTCATACGGCAGCTTGTGGAGCAATGAGAGATAAAAAAAGAGCAGGGAAAGGTGATTGGTTACCGTTAGAAACTTGTGGATACTAGTAGTAGATATATTCTCCTTTATCACCTGAACAAAGCAAAATCAAAAGAGCAATATATTTGGTAATAGTCTACATTTACCTTTCCCTACATGTTAAAAGCCAATCATTGTGGTGAGGAAACCCCCTTTAATGGTGGCGCTGGTGGAGGTTCTGGAGCTGCGTACCTTGTACCCAATGACTGATATCATGAGCACATTACCTAACACTCCATCATACCCCAGGTATCATAAAAGTAAATGTCTCCGTCCGTCATGCGCCCGGAGATGATTACTGGCAATGGAGGAGGCCACCAGGTTTCGGACTCAATTATTCAAGCTCTCAGTTTAATAGATGTTAATTTTCCCGCAGCTTTTTGGTAATTAGATCAATAGTAGAACCATAAACATCGGTGTTTAATCTTCCCGCTGTCACACGATGAAGAGCGGCCAGGTTACTGCCTCAAGCAGGACTATGGAGAACGTGGTCCTCCGGGGAGCCAACCCATAAAGGATCAGGGAGATGTGATTTATGGGGGTCCCGCTGGATTTGGTTTCTGGCGGGGAGCCCTGTCCATTTAGATAATACATCTCCGATGGTCCGGCCAACAGTATCCTATGTAGATCGGATCCTTCCACTTGTCATAAGCATCATCCCGCTTGACACCACGTTATTCATGAGGGAGACCGAAGCTAATGGCGCGGCGGGGCTTGGAGCAGAACCAGGCGAAATGAGAAGAGTGATGAAAAGAATTAAACCTTCACCAGACTTGAAACAACCATAAATTATCTGCGGCTCAATGTTACCCAGTGTCTAACTGCAAATTATCAGCGTAATATTATAGCAGCAGCCAGTATATAGGACAATGTAATCTGTATATCCAGAGTCACCAGTGTCTGCAGCCCGGACAGCAGCTAGACGAGCAGGGAGTGACTCCATAAGGTCCTAGTAGAAGGTCACAGGTATCTGGAGCCAACTGCACCACAGCTGTGGGGACCCATACGCAACACCCCCATCCGGGGGGCCCACATGCTGACTGACCCACAGCTCTGGGGGGTCCTAGGCCAACACCCCATCCAGGGGCCCCAATGCTGACTGCCCACACTGCTGGAGGGGTCCATAACCCAACCCCACCATCCGGGGGCCCCACATGTGATGCCCCCACAGCTGTGGAGGGCCATGGGCCCAAAACACCACCATCGGGGGCCCCCCACATGTGCTGCCCCCACAGCTGGGAGGTATAGACCCAACACCCCCTTTTCCAGGGGCCCCACATGCTGACTGCCCCCAAAACTGCGGGGAGGGTCCATAGGCCAAACCACCATCAGGGGCCCCACATGTGACTGCACCCCAGCTGCTGGAGGGGTCATAGGGCCAACACCACCCCCAGGGGCCCCACATGCTGACTGCACCCACAGTGCTGGAGGAGCCTAGAGCCAACCCACCATCCGGGGCCCACATGCGACTGCCCCCCAAGCTGGGAGGAGCCATAGACCCAACACCCCATCCGGGGCCCCCTGCTGACTGTACCCACAGCTGTGGAGGGCCATAGAGCAACACCCCTCAGGGGCCCCACATATTGCTGCACCACAGCTGCTGGAGGGCCATGAGCCAAACCCCACCATCCGGGCCCCCCACATGTGACTGCACCCACAGTGCTGGGGGGGCCATAGTGCCAACACCCCATCCAGGGGCCCCACATGCTGATGCTCCACGTGCGGAGGGGCCATGAGAAAACACCCCATCCGGGGGCCCCCAACATGCTGCTGTACCCACAGCTGCTGGAGGGCCATAGAGCCAACACCCCCATCCAGGGGCCCCACATGCAGACTCCCCCCCACAGCTGCTGGAGGAGCCTAGAGAAAACACCCCATCCAGGGGCCCCACATGCGGGACTGCACCCACAGCTGCTGGAGGGTCCATAGAGGAAACACCACCATCCAGGGGCCCCACATACTGACTGACCCACAGCTGTGGAGGGGCCTAGACCCAACACCACCTAAGGGCCCCACATGTGACTGCCCCCACAGCTGCGGGAGGGGCCATAGAGCCAAACCCCACCCAGGGGCCCCACTGCTGACGGCCCCCGCTGCTGGGGGGGAAAGCCATAGGCCAACACCACCATCAGGGGCCCCCATGTGACCCCCCAAAAAATGTGGAGGGCCCTAGGCTAACACCACCATCAGGGGCCCCACATGGATGCACCACAGTTGGGGGGGGGGCCCATAGAGCCAACCCCAACCATCCAGGGGCCCCACATGCTGACTGTCCCCACATGCTGGGGGCCATAGAGCCAACACCCCATCGGGGGCCCCCAAAGCTTACTGTACCCCAGCTGCTGGAGGACCATAGAGCCAACACCCCTTCCGGGGCCCACATGCTGACTGCACCCACAGCGCTGGGGGTCCATAGGCCCAAAAAACCCCACCACCCGGGGGCCCCCCAATACTGACTGCCCCCAAAACTGTTGGAGGGCCATAAGCCAACACCCCATAGGAGCCCCCCATGCTGACTGCACCCAAGCTGCTGGGGGGCCTAGGCCAACAACCTTCCAGGGGCCCCCCACATGCGACTGAAAACCCACAGCTGCTGGGGGGTCCAAAGACCAAACCCCCATCCGGGGCCCCAATGTGACTGCACCCCAAATGCTGGGGGAGCCATGAGCCAACACCACTCCAGGGGCCCCCAATGCTGACTGCACCCACACTGTGGAGGGTCAAGAGCCAACACCCCCACCCGGGGGGCCCACTGCTGACTGCACCCACAGCTGCGGGAGGGTCCATAGGGGGCAAATCACCCCCGGGGGCCCCCCACATGTGATGCACCCCAGCTGTGGAGGGTCCTGACCCAAACACCACCATCTGGGGCCCCACATGTGACTGCCCCCACAGCGCTGGGGGGCCTAGCGCCAACCCCGCCATGGCTCCTTTGGGAGCCTGGGGAATTAGGGGCCGGGAGTACGGGGGAAGTCTTGGCTGCTCTTCCACCCAAATGTGGACATTTCTCCCGTGTGAGATGTTGTTTGTCTTGCGGGAAAGTCCCATCCTACAGATAAAATCGCTGTCTGTTGGGGCCCCATAACAGTAAGGTTAGCAGAGGTGCATGACATCCGTCTACCCCGGGGCCCATAGACAGTAGGGTTAGCGAGGTGAAAGTGACACCCGTCTGCTCTGGGGCCCCATACCGTAGGGTTAGCAGGGGTGCAGGAATCCGTTGTTGGGGCCCATACACGTAGGGTTAGCAGAGGTGGGTTATCCGTTGCTCTGGGGCCCCTACAAGTAGGGTTAGCAGGGTGCAGTGACATCATTGCCCCGCCCCCCATCACAGTGGGTTAGCAGAGGTGCAGTGACCCCCGTCTGCCCCGGGCCCCCATAACGTAGGGTTAGAAGGTGAGTGACATCCGTCTGCCCCCGGGGCCCCCCTAACAGTAGGGTTAGGGGGTGCAGTGACACCGTTGCTCCAGGCCCCCATACAAGTGGGTTTTCAGAAGGTGCTGATGTCTGCTGGGGGCCCCCATACCCATAGTGTTAGCAGTGTCAGTGCTCCATTGCTCCGGGGCCCCATACACGTAGAGTTAGCAGGGGTTTGCAGTGACATCCGTCTGCCCCGGGGGCCCTAACGTGGGTTAGCAGAGGGCAGTGAGATCCATCGTTTGGGGGCCCAAAAACACAGTAGGGTTAGCAGGGTCAGTGAACCCGTCTGCCCCGGGGGCCCCATACACAGTAGGGTTGCGGGGTGCGTGAGCCCATCGTTTGGGGCCCCTTTATACAGGGGGGTTAGAGAGGTGCAGGAATCCGTCTGCTCCAGGGCCCATACATAGTGGGGTTTAGCAGAGTGCAGTGACATCTGTCTGCCCCGGTGCCCCTACACAGTGGGTTTAGCAGAGGTGCAGTGAATCCGTCTGCCCCGGGGCCCCCATACCAGTAGGGTTGGAGGTGCAGGACTCAGTCTGCCCCCGGGGCCCCTCCCACAGTGGGTTAGCAGAGGTGCAGTGAATCCGTTGCCCCGGGGTCCTATACCAGTGGGTTAGCAGAGGTGCGGCTCCGTCTGCTCCGGGGTCCTTACACGTAGGGTTGCAGGGTGCAGTGACATCGTTGCTTGGGCCCCTAACAGTAGGGTTAGCAGAGGTGCAGTGACATCCGTCTGCTGGGGGGCCCCCATAACTGGGGTTAGCAGAGGTGCATAAATCCTCTCTCGGGGGTCCCATACACAGTAGGGTTAGCAGGGGTTTGCAGTGACATCCGTCTGTCGGGGGCCCCATACACAGTAGGGTTAGCAGGGTGAGTGACACCCGTCTGCCCCGGGGCCCTAACAGTGGGGGTTAGCAGAGGTGGTGACTCCCTCTCTCTGGGGTCCCATACAAGTAGGGTTAGCAGGGGTGCAGTGACATCCGTCTGCTCCGGGCCCATAAACAGGGGGGGTTAGCAGAGATCAGTGAACCCGTCTGCTCCAGGGCCCCATAACAGTAAGGTTAATGGGGTACGTGACATCCGTCTGCCCCGGGCCCCCCATCACAGTAGGGTTAGAGGGTGCAGTGAATCCGTCTGCTCCGGGGCCCATATAAGTGGGGGGTTAGAAAAGGTGCGTGCTTCCATTGCCCCGGGCCATGCACGTGGGGTTAGAAGGGGTTTGCAGTGACACCCGGTCTGCCCCGGTGCCCTATATACAGTTGGGTTAGCGAGGTGAGTGACATCCTTGCTCGGGCCCCCAAAAAAGTAGGGTTAGCAGAGGTGCGTGACATCCGTCTGCTCCGGGCCCCATACAAGTAGGGTTACAGAGGTGAGTAAGTCCATCTCCCCAGGGCCGCATCCTGAGGTTCCCTGTGGTTGTGTTAAAAACATCGGTTCCCCCTTGGATTTTGGGGGTGACTGCTCCCTTGCCCTCCACCTTGTGCCCTTCCTATCCCCCTCCGCCTTCACCTTCCCCCTCAATTTATTTTTTACTTTTCTGAATTCCATCACCCTGTGAATGAAAGCCAATAATATTCTCTTTTTTTACATTGGATAAATCACCCATTTTCCCCATAGGGTCCCTGTGACCCTCTGGGAAACCCCCAGCTCCAGCAGCCCGAGCCCCAAAGAAAAAACCCCCGGCCGCCGTTTCCGCCCCTTGCACCTTTTGGAGGGCCGTAAATGGAGAGCAGTCACTGCGCACTTTCCCCATCATTATTGGACTTCTGGAACTAAACTCTCATTCCATTATACGGGGGAGTAGCAGTACTCGGCTGAGTCAGTAGATATCTCTGAGGGCCTTTTGATCTGAGGGTTCATTCAGAAAAGTGGCGTCGTTGACCTGACTAAACAGTGGGGTCACGCGTCACTGGCCGGGCGTTGTCAATGGCGCGGTGCCACCAGATACTCCAAGATCCGGCACGGGGGGGGGGGTGGTGGGGGGGGGGGGGGCAGTGCCCTTCCCAGATCTTAGAAGCCTTTTGTACAGTGAAAGGGGAGGCAGGAAATCTTCGAAAAAAAAAGGAAAAGGGGGACAATTCATTCCTCATAGATTGAAAGCTCTTGTGATTAGGATCCTCACTCCTCTTATATCCTCTATCTCTCCATAGATTGTAAGCTCTTGTGATTAGGATCCTCATCCCCTTATTCCTCTATCCTCCATAATTGTAAAATCTTGTATCAGGACCTCACTCCTTTGTGTCCTCCCGTCTCTATAGATTGTAAGCTCTTGTATCAGGGCCCTCACTCCCCTTGTGTCCCCTCCTAAGATTGTAAGTCTTATGATCAATGCCCCCATTCCTCTTGGTCCTCCATCTCCCCAAGATTGTAAGCTTTATGATAAGCCCCCATTCCCCTTGTGTCCTCCTATCTCCTCATAGATTGTAAAAGCCTTGTGTCAGGGCCCCACCCTCTTGTGTCCTCTATCTCCTCATAGATCGTAAGCTCTTGTGATCAGGGCCCTCACTCCTCTTGTGTCCTCCTATCTCCTCATAGATTGTAAGCTCTTGTGATCAGGGCCCTCACTCCTCTTGTGTCCTCCTATCTCCTCATAGATTGTAAGCTCTTATGATCAATGCCCTCATTCCTCTTGTGTCCTCCTATCTCCTCATAGATTGTAAGCTCTTATGATCAATGCCCTCATTCCTCTTGTGTCCTCCTATCTCCTCATAGATTGTAAGCTCTTGTGATCAGGGCCCTCACTCCTCTTGTGACCTCAATAGCCTCATAGATGGTAAGCTATTGTGATCAGGGCCCTCACTCCTCTGAATGGTTGATTAGTTTGCTGCTCTGTAATATACATTGCTGCAGAATATGTTGGCGCTATATGAATATCGAGTAGACTATGTTATTGCTTGTTGCGTTTTAGGTACAGACTTTTATACTCATACCTCCCAACTTTTAGGGATTGCAGAGGGACACATCAGGCCACGCCTCCAACCACGCCCAAACCCATGACATCACACCAGGACACGCCTCTAACCACGCCCAAACACATACATGCCAAAAAGGGACACATGTTCACGATTACATTGTATCCAATGATGAAACACGAAGTAAGTTGTTATGTGATCTACAGCGAGGAAGCAAAAGATACTTTTTACAGCAAGAAAGTCAGTTTATTGACTCAAATCTATTTCCCAAATGAAAATGAGGGACAAGGGTTAAAAATAGGGACTGTCCCTCCAAAATAGGGACACTTGGGAGGTGTGTAGAGGTTAGCACAGCGGCGGCCTCTCCTGTGTTATTCCAGCGCAGGCGCGGTGAACCACACGAATCAGACGAGCGCTCAGCACTGCGGCCGGCTCTGCAGGAGGGAGAGTTATCGGCCTCCCGAGCTCAGATTAAAAACGTGATGAATCGGAGCCGGCAGCTAAAATATATTCCGCCGCTGTATCCGCCGGCCGAAGCCTGTGCCGCTAATACAGAGGGATAGGAATGGGGAGAGTCCTGGGGACGGGCGCGAGTGATGGATAGAGCCCAAGTAATATACTCTTATTCCTATAAAAATTAACATCTACCCTGCAGAAAATCATCCCACAACAGACGGGAGGAGGATTGAAGACGTCCGAGAGCCATAAAATTACTGACACCGGCCCTGACTCCAACACCCTCCCCACAGCGTCACACTGCAACATGCATCATCACCCTGAAATATGCCCTGCGCCTGCCACCAGGGATCCCAGGCTCTGTCCTACACACTTAGAATACATTATACTAAAATACTCTGTGCTGCTGGCAACCCCGCTCCTTCCACCATGGATCTCAGGCTCTGTCCTACACACTTAGAATACATTATACTAAAATACTCTGTGCTGCTGGCAACCCCGCTCCTTCCACCATGGATCTCAGGCTCTGTCCTACACACTTAGAATACATTAGACAAAAATACTCTGTGCTGCTGGCAACCCCGCTCCTTCCACCATGGATTCAGCTCTGCCCTACACACTTAGAATACATTATACTAAAATACTCTGTGCTGCGGGCAACCCCGCTCCTTCCACCATGGATCCCAGGCTCTGTCCTACACACTTAGAATACATTATACTAAAATACTCTCTGCTGCTGGCAACCCCGCTCCTTCCACCATGGATCTCAGGCTCTGTCCTACACACTTAGAATACATTATACTAAAATACTCTGTGCTGCTGGAAAACCCCGCTCCTTCCACCATGGATCTCAGGCTCTGTCCGACACACTTAGAATACATTCTACAAAAATACTCTGTGCTGCTGGCAACCCCGCTCCTTCCACCATGGATCTCAGGCTCTGTCCTACACACTTAGAATTCATTATTCTATTATACTCTGTGCTGCTGGCAACCCCGCTCCTTCCACCATGGATCTCAGGCTCTGTCCTACACACTTAGAATACATTTTACTAAAATACTCTGTGCTGCTGGCAACCCCGCTCCTTCCACCATGGATTCCAGTCTCTGTCCTCCCATATGCTCAGAGTACTGTTACCCTAAAATACTCTGTGCTGCTGGAAAACCTGCTCCTTCCACCATGGATTCCAGTCTCTGTCCTCCCATAAGCTCAGAGTACTGTTACCCTAAAATACTCTGTGCTGCTGCAAAACCTGCTCCTTCAACCATGGATTCCAGTCTCTGTCCTCCCATAAGCTTAGAATACCTTTTCCTAAGATACTCTGTGCTGCTGGCAACCCTACTCCTTCCACCATGGATTCCAGTCTCTGTCCTCCTACAAGATCAGAATACGGTTACCCTAAAATATTCTGTGCTGCAGAGTCATCTCATTATTATGAGAGGGTGGAGTCAGCAGAGTCATCTCATTATCATGAGAGGGTGAGGTCAGCAGGGGTCATTCTTTTTCATTAGAGGGCAGGGTCAGCAGAGTCATCTATTTTTCATTAGAGGGAAAGGTCAGCAGAGTCATCTCATTATGATGAGAGGGCAGGGTCAGCAGAGTCATCTCATTATCATTAGAGGGAAAGGTCGGTAGAGTCATCTCTTTATCATTAGAGGGAAAGGTCAGTAGAGTCATCTCTTTATCATTAGAGGGAAAGGTCGGTAGAGTCATCTCTTTATCATTAGAGGGAAAGGTCAGCAGAGTCATCTTATTATCATTATAGGGCAGAGTCAGCAGAGTCATCACATTATCAATAGAGGGAAAGAGTCAGCAGAGTCATCTCATTATCAATAGAGTGAAGGGTCAGCAGAGTCATCTCATTATCATTAGAGGGAAGGGTCAGCAGAGTCATCTCATTATCATTAGAGGAAAGGGTCAGCAGAGTCATCTCATTATCATGAGAGGGCAGTGTCAGCAGAGTCATCTCATTATCATTAGAGGGCAGGGTCAGCAGAATCATCTCATTATCATTAGAGGGAAAGGTCAGGAGAGTCATCTCATTATCATGAGAGGGAAAGGTCAGCAGAGTCATCTCATTATCCTTAGAGGGCAGGGTCAGCAGAGTCATCTCATTATCTTTAGAGGGCAGGGTTAGCAGAGTCATCTCATTATCATTAGAGGGCAGGGTCAGCAGAGTCATCTCATTATGATTAGAGGGCAGGGTCAGCAGAGTCATCTCATTATGATTAGAGGACAGGGTCAGCAGAGTCATCTCATTATCATGAGAGGGCAGGGTCAGCAGAGTCATCTCATTATCATTAGAGTGCAGGGTCAGCAGAGTCATCTCATTATCATTAGAGGTCAGGGTCAGCAGAGTCATCTCATCATTAGAAGCAAGAGATTTCCTGACAGATGACAGCTCTACTGAACAGCTGGAAGGCTAAATAATGCAGAATAGTAACACTGTACACATAGATATGTCCCTCTATGCACAGTAGGTGCACATTGAGCCACGAGGGACACTTTCATCAGAAGGGATTAAAAAAAAAAAAAAAAACAATATTCATGAAAAACAATTTTTTGTACAATTTTTGATCGCAATTTTTTTTTTGTTATTGTGACAGTTCTATGCAATTAATAATGTAAAATGCTGTACTTTTCTATCTGTGATTTGTAACAAGATAAAACTGAACGGCAGGTTAGACTGATCTCACTTTACTGCAGCTTCTGCTTATTAAATTCCAAATAGTAGGTAATGACAGAATGATCACTATTGTTTTCTGGACAGGGAAAGTTAAGATTAGACTAGATCACAGGGCAATGACAAGAGCAATACATTAAAGGATAATGGGTTCATCTTGTCCTGCACTGCAGGGTTTCCAGCTCTTTTCACACTTATCAGGTCCTGCTGATAACATCTACACCTCTCAGGCCATAGTTGGCCTGGAAGAGAACTGTCGAGCGATCCTCACTGCTGCTGTCAGAGCTCACAGAAGCCAGAGAGACAAACCTGGAAGTCCTGGAATTAGGAGAACTTCAAAAAAAATTAGATATAATTATTTTTTTTAAAACTTCTTGTCTATGTAGGGAATGAAAAACGTTAATGGCAGTGCCCCTTTAACTCCCATTCATTTCAGCAGCCATAAAGTGCACCCATCACTCGCAGCATCAATACGGGGGCAGGGAGGAGTAACAAGCCCGCAGGATGACACGACATAGGCCATGTTTTCTGCCTGTTATCATCAAGGCTACTTGCAAGTTGCTTCAATTATTAATTATTTTGAAGCTTTACGGCACTAAAATAAAAATTGCAAAAGTCCGCACACCCATCCCTAATGTAGAAGAGCGTTTCCTCCTGTGCATTGTATTGTTCATAGAGTGCAGGGCGCAGAGATCATGTCAAGTGCATCAGACGTCTGGTGACTCTCCAGAATCTCATCCCGGCTTTCAGGACCATTGTTATATCTTATACGACACAATAGCCCCCGCTGCTCCAGGGACGGCGGCCATATCCGGATGTCAGCTATGTAATGTACATTTCAACAAATGCGAGATCTGGCAGGGTGACAACATGGCAGAGCGGTCACTGACTGGGAGCAGAGCGGGGAGCGGTAATGAAGGCAGCCAGGGACGGCTGTATGTCGTCCATCACGGCTCCCGCTCCGGTGAAGGGCCTTCTAATCAAATCAGGTGGCATCAAAGAGGTTCAGGAGACGGCTGTCACCGTGCTGGACCATGCACCTGATGAACCATGGACCATGCACCTGATGAACCATGGGCCATGCACCTGATGAACCATGGGCCATGTGGACCATGCACCTGATGAACCATGGGCCATGTGGACCATGCACCTGATGAACCATGGGCCATGTGGGCCATGCACCTGATGAACCATGGGCCATGTGGACCATGCACCTGATGAACCATGGGCCATGTGGGCCATGCACCTGATGAACCATGGGCCATGCACCTGATGAACCATGGGCCATGCACCTGATGAACCATGGGCCATGCACCTGATGAACCATGGGCCATGTGGACCATGCACCAGATAACCCATGGGCCATGTGCACCATGCACCGGATGAACCATGGGCCATCTGGACCATGCACCTGATGAACCATGGCCCATGTGGGCCATGCACCTGATGAACCATGGGCCATGTGGGCCATGCACCTGATGAACCATGGGCCATGTGGGCCATGCACCTGATGAACTGGGAGCACAGATGATCTTATCAAAGGGGAGCTCCGGCGCCACATTAGGGATTTGCATGATAAGTAGTGTTGCTTCAATCTGTCTCCATTTGGTTGGACACCAGTTTGACTGAACTTTTCAGGAGACGGCTGCGTCAGCGCATTGGACGGGGGTGGGCCATGCACCTGAAGCTACTGGGAGCAGAGATACTTTTATTAAAGGGGTTTTGCCACGATGTAACGTTGACGCGGGATCCTCCAAAATGGGTATTTAACCACTTTTCTAAATATATGTGATTAAAAAAAGTGAAGCCTCTGAGAGCTACAGCCTTCCTTACATGCCCTTAGTTTCCTGGCAGTTTACATTAGACACCTCCAGGAGCTGATGCGGCCCGCGCTTGCCTGGTTTGATTACTTCTTATCTGATGGCAGGGAACATGAAGGAGCTTTGTAGGGACTGGGGAAAAAAGTCTCTGTCTCCTGTATAGAGAATCCACTGGTTGTAATGCAATTATCAGAGTATAGATTGCAGACGCTCCCTGCTCAGCCCTTCTTCTCCCTCCCCCTGAAGCTTTTAAGGGACTGGGAAAAATGTTCCTGTGTGTCCTGTATAGAGAATCCACTGGTTGTAATGTAATTATCAGAGTAAAAATGCAGACACTCCCCTGGCTCACTGCTCAGCCCTTATTCCTCCCCGAGTCCAGCAGTTTATCAAGGAATGAAAGAAACCTGCCTGCCTGGAGCTAATCTGTTCTCCTGAGCAGATAAGTGGGAGAAAACAAAACCCATTAACTTGTGCACAATAGTTATTCTCTGTGATTTAGCAAAACAATGTTTGCTCAACTAGAGAGACTGAGCCTCGGGAACGTGCATGGGAGGTGGAGCGATGACATCACAGAGGAGGCACTTGTTTTTTAAACACAGAAACACAACACCCCTCTTTTCAAGGCTCAAGTTGAGCCTGTTAGCTGAGGAAATCACTTCTTGGCAAAACCCCTTTAAAGGGAAGCTCCGGACTGGTGCCACATTAGGGATTTGCATGATAAGTAGTGTTGCTCCAATCTGTCTCCGTTTGGTTTGACACCAGTTTGACTGAACTTTTCAGGAGACGGATGCGTCAGCGCATTTGACGGGGTGGGCCATGCACCTGAGGCTACTGGGAGCAGAGATACTTTTATTAAAGGGGTTTTGCCATGATGTAATGTTGACGCGGGATCCTCCAAAATGGGTATTTAACCACTTTTCTAAATATATGTGATTAAAAAAAGTGAAGGCATAAAATGATATACTCCAGCTTGCTTAGAAGTAGCCTTAAGCAGATGATCCGCAGCTTATACTTTTGGGCACAATGATTAAGACTATGCATTAGTCGAAACGCGTCGTGCAATCTGTAGCACTGGTGCTGTATTACAACTCTCCTACCCTGTATTATCACATTTTTAATGGAATATTAATAAATTTTTTTATTTTAAAAGTATAAGCTGCAGATCATCTGCTTAATGCTACTTCTAAGCAAGCTGGAGTATATCATTTTATGCCTGTTTCCTGCTGCTCTCCCGAGCTGAAGCTGACTGGGAGTCTCCGTGCTCTGCAAAGCCGTCAAGGTACTATTAATCTCATATATCAGTGAGCTGACAAGTGACTGTTTTCACATAAAAAAAAAGTGAAGCCTCTGAGAGCTACAGCCTTCCTTACATGCCCTTAGTTTCCTGGCAGTTTACATTAGACACCTCCAGGAGCTGATGCGGCCGCGCTTGCCTGGTTTGAACTTCTTATCTGATGGCAGGGAACATGAACGAACTTTGTAGGGACTGGGGAAAAAAGTCTCTGTCTCCTGTATAGATAATTCACTGGTTGTAATGTAATTATCAGAGTAAATATTGCAGACACTCCCTGCTCAGCCCTTCCTCTCCCCCCTGCAGATTTTAAGGGACTGGGGAAAAATGTTCCTGTGTGTCCTGTATAGAGAATCCACTGGTTGTAATGTAATTATCAGAGTAAAGATTGCAGACGCTCCCTTGGCTCACTGCTCAGCCCTTCTCCCTCCCAGAGTCCAGCAGTTTGTGAAGGAATGAAAGAAACCTGCCTGCCTGGAGCTAATCTTCTCTCCTGAGCAGATAAGTGGGAGAAAACAAAACCCATTAACTTGTGCAAAATAGTTATTCTCTGTGATTTAGAAAAACAATGTCGTTTGCTTCAATAGAGAGACTGAGCCTCGGGATTGTGATGGAGGTTGGGTGATGACTTCACAGAGGACGGCACTTGTTTTCTTAAAACAGAAACCACTACGCCCCTTCTTTTCAAAGCTTCAGTTGAGGCCTGTAAGCTGAGGAAATCACTTCTTGCAAAACCCCTTTAAAGGAAGCTCCGGACTGGGGCCACATTATGGGCCTCTGTGTGTGTGTGTACTGTGCAACAGATAAGTAGTGTTGCTCCATCTGTCTCCGTCGGTCACTACGTTTGACACCAGTCTTTGACACGCTCTAGTAATCACTGTCATGCAATAAATATCTCACTGTCTGCGGCCCTTAGCGAAGACTGTCCCTAATGTCCTACCCCCCTGCTCTCGCTCACACTGCGACTCACTGCATATATCTCTGTACAGTACATGTGTGTGTGTATTGCGCTGCCAGTACCAAACCTACGGTATACGATAGAACTTCAGGGGCCACATTACGGGCAATATAAGTAAGTGTTTTCATTTTATTTATTTTTTTCTACACTTTTTTATGTTTTTTAATTTTTTTTTTTTTTTTTTTAAATCCCATGAAGGGAGAAATGTTTTACATTGTGATTTTACAACTTAGTCATGTTTTAGACATATTCATATCACAGGCAGTGACTCAGGACAGCACACAGTAATGCCCTAGAGAGAACTGGCTTGTTACAAGACAGCCCTGAGCGACCCTGCTCTACTGCCTCCCAGGGTGATGTTGCAGCCGTTCCCCAGGCTTCGATTGGGTCACCAATAGTCCCGATCACCTGACAGAGCAGGGAAACCCTTTGATTATGCTGCAGTCACGAACCGTGACAATCATAGGGTTGAACGCCAGGGAGCAGAGGTTTCACCCGCTTGCAGGAGCTGCGCTGAGAACAGGGCTGTGAAGTACAGGGAGCCGCAAACCCCGATGTCTGCAGCGACGCCAAAAGACGTTGCTGCAGACGAACAACCTGCACCGCCCGACGCCAAAAGACGATGGGCGGTCGTTAAGGAGTTAAAGTAGGAGGATATAACAAACACTCTACATATTTGGCATCACTAGAACTGTACCAACCTGCAGAATACAGACAACACATCATTGATACTGAAGAGTGACTGACATAAAAACATAAACCCCGCAAAAATGCCGCAATTCCATTTTATTCACAACATAGACTTCTTTTGGGGGGGCTTCCCAGTGCATTATACGGTGCAGTCAATGATATCATTTAAAAGTCAATTTTGTCCCGCAAAAAACAAGCCCTCACATAATCTTTGTAGATGAAAAATAAAAACATTATGGCTCTTGGAAGACGATGAGGACGAAAGAAACGTGACAAAAAAAAGAGTCCAGTCCCTAAGAGGTTAATGATATGTATAATCTAAAAATGGCTTAAAAAAAAGGTGGAGATTCACTATAAAGTCTTCACATTTCTTGGCACCAAGTAATTTTGGAGTAGCGCTGTAATTTCATATGGTGGCGGCATACGGGCAAGCTCTCTCTTTTTTCAATTAGAATGTGTCGCCTAATGTTCGCCGCCTTCTGTACACGAGTAGCCAAGAAGCCCAAAAACCTGCTGGAGGTATATGTTTTGTATCTTTGGCAACATTTTTGCATTTCTATTCCATCGCGCTCATCGCTCTCATCTGATACCATCCTCTAATTCATTGTATTATGGTTCATGGTGCAGAAAGTGAAAGGATGGACTGAATTTGGATGAAAATTGCGCCATTTTCATTGATGGTGAAAGTATCGAACATACAAATGAGACACCACTCGCGCTCTCGCCTCAGCCCTGCTGTTAGAATATATTTTGCAAATGTATCAATAGTCTGGGTACAGTCTGCTTATTAGGAGGAGAGCCTCGATGTATATGAGCACATATCTCGCTAATATAGACTGCTGTTGTGTATAGGGCCTTTTTATATGATAGTGGAGTGGAAGCTGAGCTCTGTGATATATAGGGTTATATGATAGACGGCATATAGTGTAGAGAGGAGCTGAGCTCTGTGAGACTATAGGCTTATATGATAGAGGAGAGGAAGCTGAGCCCTTTTTGACTGTGTGTTATATTGTTCTGTGTCTCTGCTAGTCTATCTATCTGATAGAGGAGCTCCCGAGCTCTCTGTGATATCTCTATGGTTACTATGATAGAGGAAGCTGAAGCCTCTGTGATCTCTTTTAGGGTTATATGATATGAGGAGCTGAAGCAGCGATCCCTCTCCCCACATATACGCGACTCGATATACACTAGGGTTATATGTAGAGGAGAGAAGCTGAGCTCATTGATATTATTGGGTTATATGAAGAGGAGAGGAGCTGTGCTCTATGATATATTGGGTTATATGATAGAGGAGTAATGTGCTGTGCAGCTCTGGAATATATAGGGTATATAATAGAGGGAGAGAAGCTGAGCTCTGTGATATATAGGCTTATATGAGATGAGGGGAGAGAGCTGAGCTCTGTGATATGATAGGGTTACATGATAGATAAGCTGAGCTTTGTGATATATTTGGGTTATATCGATAGAGGAGAGAAGCTAGCTCTGTGTATATATAGGGTTATATGATAGAGGAGAGTTGCTGAGCTCTGTGATATATTAGGGTTAGTCTGAGATAGGTGGAGAGGAAGCTGAGCTGTGTGATATATAGGGTTATATGATAGAGGAGAGGAGCTGAGCTCTTTGATATTTAGGGTTATATGATATAGAGTTGAGGAGCTGAGCTCTGTGATATATAGGGTTATATGACTGAGGAGAGGTGCTGAGCTCTGTGATATATAGGGTTATATGCTAGACTGAGAGAAGCTGAGCTCTGTAATATATAGGGTTATATGCATAGGTGTAACTTTAGGGGGGTACGGAGGGGACTGGTCCCCCCCCCACTTTTTTCTAGGTGGGGGACAGTCTCCACCACTTTTTAGGCACTTTAATAAAAGAATCCATGTGAAAGCATGAAAATACTGTAAGTCGGGGAGAGAGAGCACAGAGGAGAAGATGTTAAACTTTTGCCGCTTATATTTCTGTGCATCTTGGGGGGACAGTGTAGGTAGCAGACCCAAGTTTCAGTGCAGAGTGTGAGGCAGCACTGATTGGTTGAGCAGGACGTCTGCAGGGGCTGCTTCACCAATCAGAAACACTGCTCAAAGTCCAGACATCTGTAACTCTGGCTGTCATCTTTCCCTCCCATTGTATGCTAACTTCCCTATGCTCAGATCTCATCAGAGACGAAGAGAAGCTCTTGTCGATGCCAACATGCACCAGACTACAGGAGATAACGTAAGGAGGGGACAGGGTGCTAGGCGCTGTGTGTTCATGTGAGTAGCGGTTTGTTCTGTTTATGTGCCAATGTGGTATATACTGTACAGCCATGTGTTTAGCCATGTAACTTCTTCCCTGCCTCTTTTGTACAGAGGATAAAATGAAAGTGAATGGGCCGACCCCGCATGCATTTTAGAGTAGTGGAATGGCAGCGCATAACTTCTAAATCACCACGGCATATAGCAGAGCGCACTGTATGCCCCCTATACGATGGGTGAACATTACATTCATGCAGAAGTTAATGAATGCTGTTTCCGGGGTTGGATTCAGTGTTGGATTTGCATCGATCGGTGTCCAATCCGACAGGGAAAACTGACTTTACCTTTTACCCTTATGTAAAATCTGTGTCGTTGTTTAGTGATACTTATTTTATGCGTACTGTCAGTGCTACAAAAGATTCTTTGAGGCATTTTACCCACACTATCAGCACTTAAGGATAGGAGGACAGAAATCATGCCTGGGCAGTCGAGGGTCGTTTGCTACGTCGGGAATTTTCATTTGCAAGCGCCGAATTTCCTACAAGCAAAGCAACAATGACAATGCTGATAACACCAATCATGTGATCCCACCTATGTGTAGTAGTGTGTCATGTGTTAAATATAATGTGTATATATCTCACGCACAATTTCTGGGGTTCCTTTTCTTAATGTAGTTAGTCTACTAGGGTACCAGTGTGTAATGTATAATCTCTGGGGTATGGTGTAATATAATCTCTGTTGTACAGTGTGCAATGTCATCTCTGGAGTACAGTGTGTAATGTAACCTCTGGGGTACAGTGTGTAATGTAATCTCTGCTGTACATTGTGCAATGTAATCTCTGGGATAGGGTATGATGTAATCTCTGGGGTATGGTGTAATATAATCTGGGGTACGGTGTGTAATGTAATCTCTTGCGTATGGTGTGTATTGTAATCTCTGGGGTATGGTTCAATATAATATCTGGGGTACGGTGTGTAATGTAATCTCTGGGGTACAGTGTGTAATATAATCTCTGGGGTACAGTGTGTAATGTAGTCTCTGGTATGGTGCAATATAATCTCATGTTGTAAGTGTGTAATGTAATGTTGGTGTGTACGGTGAATAATGCATAATAATCTGAGGTACCAGAGTGTAAATAATCTCTGGGGTACAGTGTGAGTAATGTCCTCCCCCCCCCCCCCCCCCCCCCCCCCCCCCCCCCCCCCCCCCCCCCCCCCCCCCCCCCCCCTCCCTATCTCAGATGTACTGTGTGTAATGTAATCTCTGGGTTACGGGTGTAACTGTATATCTGGGGTACCAGTGTGTAATATAAACTCTGGGGTACAATGTGTACATGTAATTCTGGGGCATGGTGTTATATATCTCTGTTGTACTGTGTGTAATGTAATCTATGGGGTACAGTGAATAATGCAGTAATATTTGGGGTATGATGTGTAAACTAATCTCTGGGGTATAGTGAGTAATGTAATATCTGGGATTTGGTGTGTAATGTAATAATTTCTGGTGTAGAGTGTGTAATGTAGTCTCTGGGGTATTGTGTGTAATGTAATTCTGGAGTACAGTGTGTAATGTAATCCCTATTTGGGTACAATGTGTAATGTAATCTTCTGGGGTCAGTGTAATTAAATCTCTCGTGTGTGTTGTGTAATGTAATTTCTGGGAACAATGTGTAATGTAATCTCTGGGGTATGGTGTGTAATGTAGTCTCTGGGGTAAAGTGTGATGTAATCTCTGGAGTACAGTGAGTAATGTAATTCATTTCTAGGGTTCAGTGTGTAATATAATACATTTTTTTTGGTACACTGAATTATATTATTTCTTGAGTACAATGTGCAATTCATTTTTAAGATGCAGTTAGTACTGCACCAAGAGTGTTTGCCATAAGGACCCGCCCGGACCTGCTGGAGGAGCTCACAGCACTCCCTCCGAAATCCTTGCTGGAGCTCCCCCTCAGAGGGGGGCCACGTTTCTCTGCAGGCGAGAGGAGGGGGGACGGAGCAAGGAGGAGGGGAAGTGAAAAGGAAGGCGAGTGAAGGAGGGGAGGAGGAATAGGAAGTTAGGGGGATGAGAGGGAAAATTGGTCCCCCCACTTTTTGAACCAAAGTTACACCCCTGGTTATACGATAGAGGGAGAAAAGCTGAGCTCTGTGATATATAGGGTTATATGATAGAGGAGAGGAGCTGAGCTCTGTGATATATAGGGTTATATGATAGAGGAGAGGGAGTGAGCTCTGTGTATATAAGCGTTTTAGATTCGATCAGTGGAGAGGAGCTGAGCTCTGTGATATCATAGGGTTATATGATAGTGGAGAGAAGCTGAGCTCTGTGATATATAGGTTTATATGATGAGGGAGAGAAGCTGAGATCTGTGATATATAGGGTTATATGATAGAGGAGAGGAGCTGAGCTCTGTGATATATGGGTTATATGAGTAGAGGGAGAGAAGCTGGTGATATGTAATATATAGGGTTATATGATAGAGGAGAGGAGCTGAGCTGTGTGAATTTATAGGGTTATAGATAGCAGGAGAGGAGCTGAGTTCTGTGATATATTGGGCTATATGTTTGAGGAGAGAAGCCGAGCTCTGTGATATATAGGGGTTATATGATTGAGTGGGGGAGCTGATACGCTCTGTGATATTTAGGTTTATGATAGAAGAAGACAGACGCTTAGCTCTTTGATATATAGGGTTATATGATAGATGAGAGGAGCTGAGCTCTGTTGATAATATAGGGTTACTGATAGAGAGAGAAGTTGTCCTCTGTGATATATATGGGTTACATGATAGAGGAGAGGAGTGGGCTCTGTGATATATAGGGTTATATGATAGAGGAGAGGAGCTGAGCTCTTTGATACATGGGTTTATATGATAGAGGAGAGGGCTGTGCTCTGTGATATATAGGGTTATATGAATAGAGGAGAGAAGCTGAGCTTCTGTGATAATTTTTTTTTATAGGGTTATATGATAGAGGGAGGAGCTGAGCTCTGTGATATATATGGGTTATATGATAAAGGAGAGGAGCTGAGCTCTGTGTTATATAGGGTTATTCTGATTGAGGAGAAGAGCTGAGATCTGTGATATATAGGATTTTCTTGATAGAGCAGAGGAGCTCGGCTCTGTGATATATAGGATTATTTGATAGGGAGAGGAGCTGAGCTCTGTGTAAATAGGGTTATATGATAGTGGAGAGAGCTGGCTACTGTGGATACATAGGGTTATATGATAGAGGAGAGGAGCTGAGCTCTGTGTTATATAGCGTTATATGATCGCCCCTGCGTGGATGGACTTATAAAGTGACGTCCTTATTTCTGAGCCAAAAATTAGTTTAGAGCCATTGTCACTTCCCTTTCCCCACAGGAAAAATTCCTCCTAGAGTAATGGCATCTATGCTCCGTCCTGAGGCATGATGGGACAATTAAAAACCATTTGGCAAAAGAAAAAAAAAAAAAAATTAAAATTCATTACCATTCAATTTACATAATTACTCCGCCATTGATGTTAATATCAATAGTGATTAAAACAGGCACTAAAATAAAGCAGCGAATCCCCGTTCATAGATCATTACATAGGAAGAGGCAGATTTACGAGAACGCGTGCCGATTCAATTTTTATGGTGATAGAGAGGATTTTTGTTTTATATGTATCTTTTTAGTGTCTGGTTGAATAAGTTTTACATGCGCATCTATTTATTTCATTGTTTATAAGTTCCGAGGTGTTGGGACGGAATGGTAATGAAGGGTTGTACGGTGATGCAGGGGAATGAAGTGGCTAGGCAGGACGAGTTGGTTTTTTGGAGAGGGGGGGGGGGGGGGAGGGGGGGGGGAAGGATCACCACCCATCCCAGAGTGGCAGGGGAAAAGGGAGGCAGGGATCTCATAACTGGGGCAGACACGGCCCTATTGTATGAGAACAACAGACAAGTATTTGTTCGGAATGCGTTTGCGATAGTACCACAGCGTCGAGCATTCGGCCAGTGCCAAATCTACTGTGCGGGTTATTAGAGATGTTCCTAACCATTTGACGCAATTTAGTTAACTGACTTCCTTATGACACTTCCCACTTGGGTATTATGGCTATCAATAGGCCTGGCCTTTTCATTGCTTCATTATTACCAGCTCCAGTATCAAAGAACTTCCTGCAATGACTTGAGAGACCTTGTTAAAAATGGTTCTGATATGGAATTTTTTCGTTTTCTTGTCACTACCCCCCACCCCACCCAATACCACCACAAGCTGATCAGGTGACTCCTAGTATGTCAAGTAAAATCAGTAAGACTGGATGTGATGCTAATTCAGACACATTATGTTCGCAGTGGAAGTATGAACGGTTTGGGTGTAATGGCTGTATGGCGAGATAGGTGTTGTGATGGATCGGTTCTGTTGCAGCATCGAGAGGTAGAAAATGGGGGTGGGGGCGTTGGCGGGAATAAATCCAGGTCATCTCAGTAATTCGGTTTACTTGGAAGTGATGTGGTTGGGGAGTAGCGGTTGGGTTAATGGGAGTGTGTTCCAACGTGTATGTGAATTTTGTTATGAATGTTTTGAAACAGGTATGGTGAGATGTTCTGTGTGTATATTTGTATGTGATTGTCCGCGACTGGTCCACAAGTGTTTGTTGGTGGGCGTGAATACAAGTAATTTACGGGTTGTGGAGGGTAGAAAGTTATGTACATGGGTGATACGAAGGTGAATAGAGGGTGAGGATGCTGTGCGATGTGGGCGGTATTGTGGATAGGGCGTGTTATTTGCTGTTCCTACGTACCTAAGTCCGATAGCCTAGTATGATCCGATCTAAAAGGGGGGGTCTTAAGGTGCTTGTAATTCTGTTAGAGGGAGTGGTTGTAACGGGTCAATTGTTGATTTGTTCATGGCTCAAAAGGTCTTGCGTTTTGCCGGATTAAATATTCACATTAGTATAGATCATTGGCGGGAGTTTGTCTTGTTTAGGCGGTGTAGTTTATTGAATCTTGATGACACTGGGAAATAATTGGTATTGCGGGGTGGTGTTGGTTTGTGGTGATGGTAGATTGTGGAGGTGGAGAGGCATCTTGTCCGGTGGGTGGCAGGTCACCGGGCGGCCTTTACGGAACCCGGTGAAGCGGGCACGGCAATGGTTTTTGAATATATGTTAAAGATAAGGGGGGCAATATTGGGTGGGTCAACGGGCCAAGTGGTGATTGGTGTTGATGGGAGTCGGCATGTGATGTGATCGATGCAAATCTGGTCCTGGTGAGGCTGCGGGACAAGTTGATCGAGGGAGAAGATGGGTTTTTGGGTGTAGGGATTTATTGGTGTCATGGTTGTGGGTATGTCGTGATTAGAGGAGGAGGTTTGTGCTATGGTAGGTGGTGGGAATGGTGGGGGGATAATTTGGGCGTGTACAGTTGTTGTGCAGATTAATTTAGGCATACTAACATTTAGTTTCATTTTTAAGCTCTGCTGGATGACGAGATGGGTGGTCGGGGTGGTGGATGGAGGTGGGCGGCCCTGGAGTGGTGCGGGGTGAAGGGGGAGATAGTGTGGGTATCAGAGAATTTCGTTTTTTTGACAGGACTGTCGTAACTTGTGAAGTTGATCGTTTGTGACATGCAATATGTCGGTGGTTGTGTTGTTGTTTTTTTTGGGGTGTTGGTTGGGTGGTAGTTATTCATATTTTGCGGAAACCTAGAGGTGAGCTTGGGGTGTATCAGAGTTTATCTGGGGGCCTTTCTCTCGGCGGAACACAGCATGCTGGGGTGGTATACGTATTTGTAACTGTGGTGGAGTGCTTTGAGTGTTATGGGGTCGATGGTGGGTGTGGGTGCGGTGGGGCAACTTATGGGGTGCCATGCTGGAATAAACGAATGGGGGTAATAAAGGGGAGTGTTTATTTTAACGAATACGCGGGGGTTAGGGTGGTTCACAGTTTGTGAAAAGGATGGGGATAGCGTGTGGGGTTGGCGGGGTTGGGTCTGGTGGGGGTTGTGGTTAGGAAATTTGGGGGTTTTGGAATGAGTTATAATGGGGTTAAATGTGGTGGATGTGGTTGAATGCTGTCGGGTGAGTTTATGATGGGTGTGTGGCGAGGGTTTGAGGTATTGTGATAGGTGGAGGTGTGTTGGGTTTTTGTGTTTTGCTGGGTTTTTTGTTGTGTAGTATGGTTTGGAGTGGTGTGTTATTAGTTGAGCTTGAGGAGGTTTTATGTCATGGAGTGATGTTCGGGATTGGTGTGAGTTTTGTGGGCGTGGTGTTTATGGGGGTGGGGCGGGATGAACTGTTGTAGTATTTGATTTAGAGGGATGTATTTGAGAGCGAGGGGAAGAAGTAAATGAAGGGGCCAAGGGGAGGAGACAGGGAGGTAAAGTAAAGTTGGATATTACGATGTGGGGGTGTTTTGTTTTTTGTTTTTATTTAGTTCCTGGTTTATCTTGTGTGTTGCGGTAAGGGGGCTGGTGTTTGTCTATTTGCAGGGCCAAGTGGGAGGTGGTTTAATATCAGATTATGGGTCGATGTGATGTTTTTTTCGTGTGGGTGTCACTTTATATAGATGATTGTATGATGAGATTTATTTGTTTAGTTTTGGGATGGTGGAGATTTTAGGATAATGATGGGAGATGTTTTATAAATCCCTTGGAGGTTGTCAGTTATTTAGGGAAAGAGGGTGTATTGATGAGCTTTAGTGTTGTGGTTTCTTGGGGTGGGGGATTGTGGTTTAATATGTGATTTTGGAGGGGTGAGTAAAAGCAGTGGGCGGAGCGAGAGGTTTATATGGGTTTTCGGGGGGCGGGGTGAGGTAAACAGCCTGGGAGGAGGACAGAGGTATAAGTTACTAGTCCTTTCAACTCTGTTCCATATCATTTGCGGGTTTTGGGAGGGATGTCTGGGGTCGTTCTTGGGATTTAATGGGGTGCGTGATCAGCGGAGGTAGCCAGGGGGTCAAAATCTGGCGGACACTACTGCTGGTGGGGTTACAACATAGACAATGATGAAGATCAATAGGGGTTCGTGTTGTCGTCTGTTATGGTGGAGCGTCTGTCCTTGTACGTTTCCATACAGATGGTGGGCACGCCAGTTTGACACATCCGTGTTCTACGTTCAAATGAGGACCTCTAGGGGCCGATTAATTACGTGTATTACAATAAAAATTCTACCTTTTTCAAAATACAACCTCTGCTCTTTGGTGGTATCATTCGTGAATTGTCTCATGTTCTTGCCGCATTTTATCTAGTGTATACTGTGTACATAGATTGAAAAAAGGATCCAAACAACGCATCCAAAAACGCATGCATCCAAAACTCCTCCAAAGAGCATCAGCTGTTGCGTTTTTGGATACGTTTTTTGGAGGCAGTTTGGATGCGCTCTCTCTTCTGGTAAAAAAAAATGGATCCAAAAATGGAACCAAAACGTCATGTGAACATACCCTGAGAGTTCTATCTGTAAATATTCCAGGTATTCCTTGTTTGCAAGGTATCAATTTACCAGAGTCTAACGAAGATGTATCCACAGCAGATAATTACTGGGCTGATGCTCAGCTCTGCAGTCTCACTGATTATACTTGATACTAGGACAGGTCACTACTGTGGCCAGTGATCGGCTGAGTGGGCATTTTCTGCCGGACCAGGAAGCAGTGATCAGAACGGGTCCGGCAACCATCAGAATTGTGGCAGAGAATCAGAATCTTGAGTAATGACCTATTTTTCACTACAAAAAGATTGTCCTTGGTGTCCAGTGGCTCAAGAGTTCTATCTATCTCACCCAGTTCTATCTATCTCACCCAATGTCTTTTCCTTTATTGGTTTTGATTTGACCCTTTCCAGCTTGTTGCTGGGTCCATCCATGATTTGTCCCTGACTTACTATTTGTTTGCGACTGGTGGTCTTGCTATGGTGTGGTCTGGTGTGTGGGCAGGTCGGTGGGTCCGGTGGGGGTATGGGATCTTGGTTCTTTAGGGGTCTTTGGTACGGTCTATTACGGTCGCTTTATGCTGTGTTAGTGGGGTGATGGTGGGAGTTAGGGGAGGGTGGTGATGTTATGTTAGACGGTCAACGGACGAGGCTGGGCGTAGTGGGGTGGATTTGTAGGTGGGAGATAGGATTTTGGCAGTTGGTTGGGGCGCTGTTGAGTGTGTATTGGGGTGGGGAGGGTGGGGTGGGTGCGTACAGGTGGAGTGAGAGATTGGGTTGGGTTTTGGTGGTTTAACGTCGGTAAAAGTGGCCGTTGTGGTGTGTTAGGGGATTGGAGGGGGATGGGGGATTTAGGATATATTGATTATTGGGGTGATTTGGTAGGTGGGAAGGATTTGCTGGAGTTTAATACGGGAGAATGACGGTCTTTGGGGGATTGGGTAGTAGATGGGAGGTATAATACGTGCTGTAGTTTTTTGGGGAGTGTTGTTAGATATGCAGGCCTGCTCGGTTTGGAATGTGGTGTAGGATGGTTATGACGGGATCCCAGTGAGACGGGGGGGGGGTGGTGTTGTGCTTGTTTTGTGTGTGATTGGGGGTTGCTGGGGGGTTTTGGGGAGGTTTGATTGTGAGGTGGGGAGCGTAGAGGGGGGCTTTTTTTGGTTTGTTGTGTGTTTCGGTTGGTGATTGTTGTTAGTTGCTTTGGCGCGGGGTGGGGGTGTGGGGGTGGTGAGTGGGCTGGGTTTTTTTTGGGTTCGTTTTTTAAAAGCGCGGTTGTGGGGTATGTCTTAGTGTGTTCTGCCCCTGTTATTAAGATATTCCTGCACTAGTACTGACAGTCGAATTAAAGATTTACTAGTAATAAGGAGGCACAAGAGTGTTGTATAATGTTGCAGGTCGGCACAAGTAGCCTTCTGCGTTGATCATTTTAACATGCACTAAGGAGGGTAGCTGGGGGCAAAAACCTATCTCAAGTCAATGTCGATGGAGTGAAAAGTTGGTTCCTTCTTTAAGTGATTTATTCTCAAAAATTTGATACTTGGGTGTATTGATTTAGGCTCACCTATTACACAAGGGAAAAGTAGATTTTTATAGTTATGAAACTTTTTGCCCTATGAAAACAGTTTAATCTCCAAAAATATTTGTGGGAAAAGACAGTGGCTGAACCAGTTAAAAAGTGTTCTACATTATTTTATCTAATTGGCGTAATATTTACATCATTAAATTGTTGGTGACTTGCTCACCCTGTTATAAGGACAATTCACAGGTATATTTAGGAATTTTAGAGGTCTGACTTGCGTTTTTGACCCATTCAATGAAAGTTGATTAAAATATTTTGAAGTGTCTGTGAAGGATCTGGGGGATTTGGTTAAAGAGAACCCTTAATAATGGTTATTCATTAATCGGCGCTCACAAACGTTGGTGGACTGTCAATGCCTAATAGTGAAAGGGAAATTTACAATGTTGTTACATCTTCTAAGAACCCCGTTACGCCTATGACTTCTTGGGCCAAAAGAATATTTTCACTTTGATGACAGATTTGGTGTGAAATCTAGAATTACTCGGGCTGACCTTAAAATGTTCTCCTTTAGCACTACAAGTGGGTCATTTCTCCAGAGTGTTGTTGGCTGTCAACTGTTATATAAAGGAAATTTTAGAATTTTTTGAGGGCACTCAACTCTTTTTTGCCCCATCAAAACATTTGATATTTTAAAATGATTTTGTACTTGAAGTGGATAATGAGGATGCTTTGGCTAATGATCCATGTGTGGGAGGTGTATTGTGTGAAGTATTGATTTCACGGAATCTATTTTAAAAAAAAAAAAAAAAAAAAAATATGAGAGAATTTTTTCATTAGCTGTGGGTTGGTTAAATCGTGACAGACATTGGTATAGATTTTTGCCACCGGGGGGCACGTCCACTAGTATATGTGAGGAATTAGGATGTGGGTTGGAGACAGGTTAGTGGTCAGGCCAAGGGATTGCACCTCAGTTGGTCATGGTTCATGCCCTCCATTCTTCATTGCATGGAAGAAGATGTCAGAAGGTCCAACAGAGTGATGTGTAAAAGTCAGTTGCAAAACATTCGCACTGAGACCAAAAAAAAAGAATCAAGGTGCACCATCCCCGTGCTTGCCCCCCTCCCTCCAGCTATCACAACTAATGGGGCGGAATTCGCATGGCATATAGCAAAAAGGGTAAACCATAGTTTTGAAACTTGTGACTCTTCAGGGCCCTATATCATACACTTCTTCCAATACAGTCTCTGAACGTGAGGCCGACTACCATCATTTTATAGACAATCATCTTGGCTCATCACCACTACACAATGTTTCACTTGCATGGTTAACTATGCTTAGTTCTGCAGTTGCTTGTCATGTAATGCATTGTTAATGTTTTGCTCCTATTAAAATTCTAATTTTAATTTTTATCATGTTCCTTAGTATTTGGCATTTATGCTCTGCCTCTGAAATCCTTATGGACTCTGGATTAGACTCAAGCCTGTCTCAACCAAAATCTGACCCAGGTCCTTTTCTACACATTCACAATGTTGGTGCATAAATGGAATTGGATACAAATGTTTTTTCTTCACCTCTCCCCACAAGTGTTGGATGGGTTTCGGTCTGTGGAGGCACAATACAGGCAACTCTATTCATTGTTATTGAACCCGCTGTTCCTTCTCCAACCTTGATGTCTGATACAGGTACACCACTTAGTCCTCGAGTGCATGAAGAGACTTCAATGCTTGTTGGAACTCCCTCTAGCATAGAGCTTCAGCATTGGAGTGTCGTTCACCATCCATGATTGGTTGTTATGTAATTGCCAACATCTGCCTATGGTGTGATGAGTGCAGCCCCTCGTTGACGCCATATTCCTCAGGCTTCCTCTCCACTCAATGCTTGATCAGTTCCTTCGACTTATGTGATCCATTAGACCCCATTCTCCCTGGATTAGTGATTACTTCCCAATTTCCCCTCATCTGATAGCTTCCAGACATTAGGTTATTGACTTTCATACATCTCGCTTGAGCGCCGTTCTTCCCCTTCTCCCTTGGTTCTTCCCATTCGCCTCTATCAGAGTGTCTTCTCGCAGTCGTTATTTGACTTTCATCTCTATGCTATACCGTTCGTCACCTTCTCCTTGGTTCGTTCCCATTCCACACCATCAGAGCCCGGTCTATTGACTTTTCATCTCTCGCTAACAGTTCGCCCTTCTCCTTGGTTTCCTCCTTCCCCATCAGAGCCCCGGTCTATTGACTTTCATCTCGTCGGCTCAGATTCGGCCCCTTCCTCCTTGGTTGCCTCCACTTCCCCCATCTGAGCCACGGGGTCTATTGACTGTTCAGTCTAGCTCAGCTCCGCTCTCATCTTCTCCCATATGGTTGTTCTTCCCATCCCCCAATCTGAGCCCGGTCTATTGACCTTTCATCTTCTCGCTCCGTTCGGCACCTTCTCCCTTGGGTTCCTCCCATTCCCCCATCAGAGCCGCTCAGGTATTTTGAAATTTCATCTCTCTCTACGTTCGCCCCATGTCTCTGCCTTTGGTCTCTTCCCATTCCCCCCATCGAGCCCGGGTCTATTGACTTTCATCTCTCTATCTCGTTATCCTCCTCTCCCTTAGGTTCTTCCCATTCCCCCATCAGTGCTCAGGTTTATTGACCTTTCATCTCTTTCACATCTTCCATTTTTATACTTATTTTGTAATCTCTTTGTCGAAGCAATTCTTGCATGAATCCTGAGATTGAAAGTCGCGGGCTTCCTGCCTTTTTTTTTTGGGGGCGGGGGGGGCATCATTCCAGACCTGTGTAATGAGCCCGGTGCTTGAATGGACGTCTGTGATCTCACTCTTACGAAAGACTACGAGCGCCTCCACTGCCGTGTCTTAGCGTCAGACTGACGACCTTGTGTAAGGCGACTGTTGCCTCGGATATTTCCCTGGACGTCACCTCTCGGTTTGGACTGGACTTCATTCCATTTATCTCCCGCTGTCAGGGCCTCACATGATGCAGTTCGGCAATGTCCTTGGCCCAGAGAGGCTATCGAGGACTGGTGATGCGGTTCTCTTTTCTTGCGAAATCTTCATCGCTGCTCGAACCAGTGACCTTGTCGCTTGAGAAATCAGCCTAATAACACCCTGAGGCTATTAGGGAACGGTGGAGAACAGGTTCTCTCTCTGTGTTTACAGCGGCTCTGTGAGATCCCGCACTCGTGCTCGAGGACGCTAGGGAATTTCGCAGGTGAAGAAGTGCCCTGCATTCCCATTAAACCCCCATTCCTCAATAAAGAGAATGATATATATATAATAAAGATTATTCCCCCCTACGCTCCCCCCCACCCTCACCCACACCCCACACATTAATCAAACTTGACTTTAACCTATGCACCCATTGATTGTCCACTCCAGGGAGGTAAGGTACATAGTATCAGGATCCTATATTTAGCTAGCAAACACTGCTATTGTTTATTATTTGATGATTTTTTTTTATTTGTTTTTCGTGCTGCGGTGTGTTACCTTCTTTATCTTGGGTACTTAATCTATACCATCATCTGTATTATTACCTTAGATCATTATCTATTGTATTGTCTTTACTTAAGACACACTTTTGTGTCAGCACTTAATTGTAATTTATCGCCTCTTGCATTGCTCGTGTTTTCTTGGCTTTGTACCCTGTGTCTCTAAATTGAGCGTTGTTTTCCCTAATTTTTTTGTCCCCTGAGTGAGAAAGAGTTTTTTATGTGACGGGCCGTTTGTATTGGTGACTGGTCGTTTTAGATGTTGGTGTCGGGTTAAGGGATATGGGGGTTGTTCTTTTCGGTTGTATTTTTTATTACTGTTTAGTGTTCATGTCTTTTTGAGTTCGTAACACAGGTTGGGGCGGGGGGTTTGTGGAGAGACGCTGTGGTCAGCTTGGAGTGTTGCAACGAGGGTCTTGCTCGGACTTGGGCTCTGCGGGTAACGTCGTGCTGAGGAGAGTGAAGACGTAACTGGGGGGGATATCTGGAGGGGTGGTTAATGGGAGCTTAGAAGTGGTGGGTAGAGGGGTGTTCTGGGTGAATGGGGGAGGGCAAAGCGGCATACGATAGAGTTTTCTTATCAGTTGGGGGTTTGGGGGAGTTGGTTCGGGGGGGGGAGTGATTGGGGTTAGGTGGTGACTGGTTCTTTGTGGGTGGGCGGGTGGTTGTCGTTTCCAGGATATGGGTGATGTATTGGAGTGGGCGTTCGAGCATGTGAGCATAATGTGGGCGCGTAGGGGGTTGTAAAGCATAGGTTGGTTCATTTGGGGTGGGGATCCTGTTATATCTCTAGGAATTTCTGTATCATATCTATTACGAAAGCGCGGACGTCACTTTACTAGTGCCAGCATTCCAATACCTGAACACGCGGTAAAGGGGGTGCGGCTGTTAAGGGTGAGAGAGTCTATGCAGGCTGTAGATCCCCTATATAGAGACACTACATGTAGCTGCTCCTCTAGTTCTCTCTCATATTCATAACTCGGTTAGTAACTATCATACTAACACTCTTATGTATCACCATGAGTTGCAGACGTCGTCTATTCAGTGCCTCTTACCTTCCTTGCCCAGTCAATAATTACCCTATGTATACAGAGCTCAGCTCACCTCTCCTCGTCAAGTGGCATGTACTCTACTAATCCGTGATATAAATGTACTCACAGATCTCAGTCACCTTTGGCACCACTGTCCCCCCTGTGGTCCCCCCCCCCCCCCCCCCCCCCCCCCCCCCCCCCCCCCCCCCCCCCCCCCCCCCCCCCCCCCAGCCCCCCCCCCCCCCCCCCCCCCCCAACTCACCCTCCCCCACCCCCCCCCCCCCCCACCCCTCCCACCACCCCACCCCCACCCCCCCCCTCCTATATCGATGAGCTGGATGATGCTGCTTCTCTTTTCTTGGGTAATCTGATTCTTCGCATATGGTATCACTCGCATCGAACCAGTTGACCTTTGCCTTGACGCAAGATCAGCCTAATAAACACCCTGAGCTATTAGTAGGCAATGTGAGAAAAACAGGTTGAAATTCCTTATAGTAAAAGAAGAAAAAGATCTGTCCCATCCACCATAAGAGCAAAACTAAACAGTAAACAATGGTATGAAAGATACGGTCAAAAGTAGACTAATCATCAATGCACTGAATAGTTAGAAGGTGTAATTCTGTTATCACAGATAGGTAAGAAGATGTATTTAACTCCTTCTATATGACTCCGCCTCACCGTCTTTTGAGGTCAATTCAGGGTGTTCGTCTGCAGACGACGTCTTTAGACGTTGCTGACAGATCACTCGCGAGTTGCTCTGGCGACTATCCGGAGCGCCGCAGACTGCGACTGGGATCGGGGCTTGTACCTATACAGAGCCCTGATCCCAGCACTAGCATCCCCTGCGAGCATCCGGGCAGTGGAGGGGAAACCTCCGTCAAACCGGTGCTTTAACCCTTTGATTGCAGGCGGTGTCTCGTTACTCGCAGAACAATCAAAGGGTCGCACTCAGGCTCTGTCAGGTGATGATAGGTACAACACCCGGTGACCCGACAGAGCCCGGGAATGGTGCTCAGCCTTGCACATGTCAGCTCTGGGGACCTAGGAGTGGCCCCAGAGCTGTCTGTGTATCAAGCAGGGACCTGGACACTTGCTGGGTTCCGATCTCAGATCAACTGCCTGTGTCAAAGTGAAACAGAATTAGACATGAGATTTAGCTATAAGAAAGTCTTGCACAATTCATTACTAAGTGTTTTAAAAAAAAATAAAAAAAATTGTAAAAAGTATTCTACCCTTCAGGGTCGATACGAAAAAAGAAAAAAGTTAAAAATAATGTAACCGAAAAAGTGTAAAGAAGATGAGATGAAAAAATAAAATATTAAATTATAAAAATAATTGCGTATATAATTACAATATTTGTGGATATATTACACTCACATAAAAAAACATAATCATCATATTGGTATCCATCATGACTGCTAATAACATGTATAGAATTTATCTATTACTTGTTACAGTCTTATGTATCAAAGAGCTCAGCTCCTGTCTCTCCTCTATCTTATAACGCCGTATGAGTATCACAGAGCTCAGCTCCTGCTCCTCTAAAGCTGAAAACGTTGGAATGTATAAAAAAAAATAAATGTGTAACTAAAAATAATTAAACACATGATAAAAAATAAAAAGTAAAAATATCTGCCAAATATACTGATCATAAGCAATTTTAAACTATTCCCCATAAAGTGACAAACTTGTCTCGAATAAAACGAGGTCCTCATACGAGCTTCGTCATTGAAAAAATAACAAAAAGTTTTCTACAACTTGTCTGGAACTCGCCAAGGAGCAAAAACTGAACAAAAATGTTATGGTCATATACTACTTTTTCATGGTGTGCGGCTTATAGGAGGTATGCGACAATTGGATGGAAAGTCCTCATGTACAGAAAGCTTATTCACAGAGTGTAGTGATCGTGTATGAGGATATGTGAGCCTTCGAATAGTATCAAGGTCAAAAACATGTAACCCTCTTTTGCATGCACTCTCAGTGTCTATATCCATAATTAAAAATTGAATGTACAAAAATAACAAAAAACATTTTCACCACTGAGGTAGCTGGAAGATTCACAACAACCTGAGGGTTTTGCTTGGGATATTACTTGCGAAAATGTTCTTGAATTTAAAAGAGCTGATCTACATATCAAGTTTGATATAAAGAAACATCAAAAAAAGGACCAGGATGGAGGGGTTCACATACTTTTTATTGGATGAGTTAGGGATTTTTGCATGTGTCTTAGTCCTTGTAGTCTTCCTCATTCACAGCAAGGGAAATAGGTAACAAACCACGCCTGAATCGCCTCCGGTTGTCGGGCATCCACAGCAGCATGGTAATTTACTAATTGTATCAAAAAATGTAACATATTATAAAGAAAATGGAATAAATAATTCCCGCCTGTAATTGAAGAATGTTAATTGACTCTTCGAAATACTCAATCGACAGTGACTGCTCAAGATTCGCTTGTGATTGTCCTGCAGCGTCCGGGTCTCGATGTTACTGAGCATTTCGTTGCTGCATGTGCTCTTTAATCGGTGTACCTCGGGTGCGGGTTCGCGGAGGGCGGGAATCGCCGCCTTTTTGTTATGCGCTATATCTCAAACTTGTGATTCAGCTATCCACGGCGACTCAGTATGCTGTTTCCATGGCTACGAGGGCCTTGTTTGGGTTTCTATAGTCATACTGCTACCCCTCATCTCCTGTGAGCTCATCTCTTCCTGGCGTCCGGTAGGTGCGTGATTTAGACGGTCACAGTGACTCGCGTAATCGGCGTGAGGAGGGACGTTTTCCCCCTGATCCATCTGGTGCATATAGCATCATTGTTGCGTTTGCTGTGGGGGCTTTAGTTGCTGGTTGGGATGGAGGAATGAAACAATTAATAGCGCAATTATTGATATATTTCCGATTCATAAAGGGGTGACTGTCCCATGCTTACAAATGTGCTATCATGAAGTCATGTTAGGTGTGGGTGCAAGAACGTGGGACCTGCACGTAGGTCAGGAACAGACCCTGAAAAGCCTCAGAGTGTAGAGTCGGTCAGATCATCTGACACACAACTCCGCTTTCAGTTCTATAGGAGTCTCTCAGTACAGAAAAAACCAGAATGGAGTGAACACAGCCGTCTCCTATGTACTGGGAACTCTCCAACTACATAGAAGCAGAAGGGGGAACACAGAACTCCTACTGTTATTTAGGGTGAAATTCCCATAGATAACAGAATGGGTGCAACACATGTGCTCCCCTGTACTGGGAACTCACAATAGAACAGAATTGGAGAGAAAAAGCAGCGACTCCCCCTGTACTCTCGGAACTTCGAATTAGAACAGCTGGATGAACAGCAGCGCTACACCCCGGTACTGTGTGTACTACCATCTAGAACACAGAATGGAGAACCACAGTGCTCCCCTGTACTGGGAACTCCCATTTCAGAACAGATAGCGGAGAGTACACAGCGCTCCCCTGTACTAGGCTCTCCTTCGACTAGAATCAGAATAGGGGAACACTAGTGTCATATACCCTGTAGCTGGGCAACTTCCGCCAATAGTGACAGATGAGAGAACCGCATCAAGCCTCACGCTCTCCAGTGTACTGGGAGAACTCCATAGAACAGACAGTTGGAGAACACAGTGCTCCCCTGTACTGAGGATACTCTTATTAGAACAGAATGGAGTACATGCAGTCGCTCCCTCTGTACTGTCATCCCAATAGAACAGATATGGAGAAGACACAGCGCTCCCCTGTACTGTGGAACTCCCATAGAACAGAATGGAGAACACAGCGCTCCCTGTACTGGGAATCTCACACATAGAACTAGAATGGATGAACACAGCGCTCCCCGCGTACTGGGAACATTCTCCATGAACATGAATTGGAGAACAAGCAAGACTCCTGTACTGGGAACTCCATAGAAGTAGTATCAGGTGAGATCTGACAGAGCGCTCCCCTGTACTAGGAAACTTCCACTATGAACAGAATGGAGAACTCAGCGCTCCCTCTGTACTCGGGAACTCCCATAGTAACAGAATGTGAGAACACAGCGTCCCCTGTATCGGGAACTCCACACAAGGGAGAGAACAGAATGGAGAGAACAGACGCTCCCCTGTTCTGGGAACGTCCCACGCTGCAATCAGCAATGGAGAAGCAAAAAGCGGGGGATTCTACTGTACTGGGTGACAACTGTCCTATAGAACTGAACTCTGTGAGAAAACAGCGTCCCCTGTACTGGAACTGCCCATAGGAACAGAATGTGGAACGACAGTGCTCCCTCTGTACTGGCGAACTCCACATGAGACTACAAAATGGAGAACACAGTGCTCCGCTGTACTGGAACTCCATATTGAACCAGAAATTGAGTAGATCAACTAGCGCTTCCCCTGTACTGCGGAGAAATGTCCCATACTGAACAGGAATGGACGGACACGCAGCGCTCCCCTGTCTGGGAAACTAACTCCCGGTAGAAACAGAATTGGAGAATCACAGCGCTTCCCCTGAAACTGGGAAAACTCCCATAGAACAGAATGCGCTGATCACACAAGACCTCCTACTGTATGGGAGAACAGTTCCCACTAGAAACAGAAGGGAGGAACAGAGCGCTTCCCTGTATAGGAAAAGCTCTCCATAGAACAGAAGTGGAGCTACTCTCAGCTCGCTCCCCTTGTACTGGGAAAGTCATCCCATAGTAACAGAATGCAGAACACAGAGCTCCCCTGTATCTGGAACTCCCATAGAAAACAGAAGGTCGACAGAACACAGCGCTCCCGGTTATGAGGGAACTCCCATGGAACAGAGAATTGTGCAGAACACAGCGCTCCCCTGTTGACTGGGAAACTCCATCAGAAAGAATGGAGAACACAGCGCACCCCTGTACTGGGAATAACTCCCATTAGAAACGAAGTGAGAGAACACACGCTGCTCCCCTGTATGGGAATCCCCATAGAACAGAATGGGAGAACACTCAGCGATCTTCCACCTGTACTGGGAACTCCCAGTAGAACAGACATGTGAGCAAACTGCGCCTCCCTGCGACCCTCTATTTTCTCCACTCCTGGGATATGTCCCGTGTGAAATCAGAATGGGAAAACCTCAGCGCTCCCCTGTACTGGGAACTCCCATAGACAGAATGGAGAAACACAGACGCTGCCCCTGTACTGGGCAACCTTCCACAACCTAGGAACAGAATGGAGAACATCGCTATGAAACTCCTCCTGTACTGGGAACTCCATTGTGTAACAGAAGGGAGTATACACGAAGCGCTTCCCATGTACTAGAACTTCCATAGAAACAGAATGTGAGAACACAGCAGCTCCCCTGACCTGGGGAACTCCCATATGAACAGAATGGAGAACACAGCGCTCCCCTGTATGGGAAACTCCCATAGAACAGAATGGAGAACACAGCGCTCCCCTGTTCTGGGAACTCATACAAACAGGAATGGAGAACACAGCGCTCCCCTGTACTGGGAACTGTGTCCAGAGAGAACTGAATGAGGAGAAACACCATGCTTGCTCCCCTGTTACTCGGGAAACTGCCACATAGAACGGAAGGGAGAAAACACAGCGCTCCACTGTACTAGATATTTCAGGATATCTCCCACTAGAACAGAATTGTTTGAGAACACAGCGCTCCCCCTGTTCTGGGACACTTCCCATAGTAACGAATGGAGAACACAGCCTGCTCCCTTCTGTAACTCGCGGAACGTTCCATCTCCGAAACAGTATGGCATTTGAATCACAGCGCTATCCCCTGTACTGGGAAATCCCATAGAACAGAATGCGAGAACACAGTGCTCCCTGTTCACTTGCGAACACTACCATTAGACAGAATGGAAGATAACACAGCGCTCCCCGACTGTACTGGGAACCCCACATGAGCAACAGAGTATGGAGAACACAGCGCGTACCCCTGTACTGGGAAATCCCTTAGAACAGAATGGAGAACACAAGCGCTCCCTGTACTGGGAACTCCATAGAACAGATGTGGTGAACACAAGACTCCCCTCGATCACTGGGCTACTCCCAGTAAACCTAGAATCAGAAGAGCTAGCGAGAGACAAGAGCGCCTCCCCTGTACTAGGAGACTTCTCATTGAACTGCTAAGGAGGAACAAGCAGCTCCCACTGTACTGGGATCACCTCCCATAGAACAGGAATGGAGAACACAGCGCTCCACTGTACTGGGGGACGACTCCCAGTTGAAACAGAATGGAGAACACAGCGCACTCCCCGGTGTCTGGGAAACTCCCATAGAACAAATGGAGAACACAGCGCTCCCCTGTACGTGGGAACTTCACATAGAACAGAATGGAAGAAACACAGCGCTCACCCGATGACTGGAACTCCCATAGAACAGATATGGAGATCAACAGATGCTCCACTCCTGTACTGGGAACTCCCAATAGACAACAGTAAAGGAGAACACAGCGCTCCCCTGTACTGGGAACTCCCATGAACAGAATGGAAACACAGCGCTACCCCCTGTACTGGGAAACTCCCATAGAACAGAATGGAGAACACAGCGCATCCCTGTTACTGGGTAAAATTCCATAGAGCAGAATGGAGAAACACAGCGCTCCCCTGTACTGCGAAACTACATAGAACAGAATGGAGAACACAGCGCTCCCCTGTACTGGTAAACTCCCATAGAACAGAATGGAGAACACAGCGCTCCCCTGTACTGGGAAAACTCCCATAGAACAGAATGGAGAAACACAGCGCTCCCCTGTACTGGGAACTCCTAGAACAGAATGGAGAACACCAGCGCTCCACTGTATCGGGAACTCCCATAGAACAGAAAGGGAGAACAGAGCGATCCTAGCTGTACTAGGAACTTCAATAGAACAGAACTGGAGAAACAACAGCGCTGCCCTGTACTGGGGGGAAAAAAAACTTTTTCCCCATAGACAGAATGGAGAAATCACAGCGATCCCCTGTTCTGGGAACTCCATGTAGAACAGAATGGAGAAACACAGCGCTCACCTGTACTGGGAACTTCCATAGAAATAGATTGGAGACACAGCGCTCCCTGTACTGGGAACTCCCATAGAACAAGAATGGAGAAACCACCAAGCGGCTCCCTGTACTGGGAACCTACCATAGAAACAGAATGCGAGATAAACACACAGTGCTCCCCTGTCTGGGAACTGCCCCGATAGAACAGAATGGAGAACACAGCGCTACCTGTACTCAGGAATTCCATAGAACAGTAAATGGAGGAACACAGCGCTCCCCATGTACTAGGAACTTCCATAGAACAGAGGAGAACAACAGCGCTGTCCCCCTGCTTACTAGGAACTCCCTTAGAAACATGAATGGAGAACACAGCGCTCACCCTGTACTGCGGAACATACCATTAGAACAGAAGGAGAAGAGATACAGAGCGCTCCCACACCGCGTACTAGCGATACTTCCGTTAGAAACAGAATGGAGAACCAAGCGGCCCCTTGTTGTTTTTTCGGTTTTTCCCCTGTACTGGGAACTCCCATAGAAAGAATGGAGAACACAGCGCATACCTGTTCTGGGAACTCCATAGAACAGAATGGAGAGAACACTCAGCGCTTACCTGTAATGGGAAACTTCCATAGAAATAGCAGTGGAGAAACAGGCGTTCCCCTTGTATGGGAGACTACCAAAAGAAACAGAATGGAGAAACAGCGCTCCCCATGTTCTGGGAAATCTCACTCATAGAGAAAGAATCGGAGACACAGTGCTCCCCTGTTACTGGGAGACTCCCATAGTAACAGAATGGAGAACACATCGCGCTCCTCGTACTAGGAACGAGCATAGAAACAGAATGGAGAAACTAAGCGCGTCCAACATATGTACTCTAGTGAATCTCCTCTAGAAAAGAGGAGACACAGCGCTCCACTGTACTAGAAAACTTTTTTCCCGGTAGAGGAGAATGTAGAACACAGTGCTCCCCCTGTATAGGAACTTCCATTGAACAGAATGGAGAAACTGCAGCGCTCCCCAGTTCTGGGAACTCCCATAGAATTGAATTGGTACGCAACCACAAGCGCTCTACCATGTAACGGGAAACTTATAATAGAACATGAATTGGAGAACACAGCGTATCCCCTTTACCGGAAACTAACCATAGAACAGAAAATGAGAGGGGGAACACAGCGCTCCGCCTGGTACTGGGTACTCCATAGAACAGCTATGGAAAACAGACGTCCCCATGTTACTGGGAACTCCCATAGAACGAATGTGAGAAACACAGCCGCTCCCTGTAACTGGGAAATCTCCCATAGAACAGAATGGAGAACCGATCAGCACCTGAGCTCTCGCCTGTAAATGGGAATCTCCCATATAACAGAATGGAGAACACAGCGCTCCCCTGTAATGGGCAACTGCATATAACAGAAGGGAATAACACAGTCGCTAACCCGTTACTGGGAACTTCATAGAAAATCAGAATGGAGAAACAGAGCTCCCCGGTATAGAAAAGACCATTGTGGTGTGGTAATTTACTTCAATGTTCGGAACTAGGAGCAGGTGGTATTGATAGAATGCTTGAGTAGTCAGTTTTCAAGACAGTCGGGTAGTATGGTAAATCATAGATTTCAACCTCAGAGGGATTTAACATTGTTGTAGTTCGATTGGCTTTAACCAAGAATTGCAGGTTAGTTCAGCGTTAGCATGCAAGCGGTACACGATTCTCTTGGTGCGTTTCTGAGTATTACCACATTAACAAATCCACAGTCATTAAATAAACACGCCCACTCCCAGAATTGAAATCAGATACTTTTTGTGGATTCTACAATGTTACATTCTCTATGTAGATAAGACCAAGCGTTGTGATGGTTTTCTGATCAGATTATACATTACAGCCAGCGGTCATTGTTAAATCCGCAGTGACTTTTTTATGTTAACGCTGATTTTGCGTTTCCGGAGGCCTGAATACACCAGTAAGCGTGACCTGATCATTATCGTCACACGTTCAAGTCCTTAGATGTCTAGACACTTTTCAGCTAAGAATGAAAATTAATTATACATTCCTTTATCGATCACCAAATTATGCCCCCAATGATGATATATGTACATTAGAGCTACACATTTTTACCCCAAAAACGAGGGGTCACTGGGAGTTTCTTTCGTACGATGCCATACGATTAGCTTACTGGCACGCTAGTCGTACCATCCAACATGATTTTAATCGCTACTGCTTTGGTTTAAGTCACACGTGTGCCTGAGCTACCCGTGTTATTCTTTGGATGTACCATTAGCCGACTGTACTTGGATATTGACAATACTTAGATGAACGATTATATTACACCTTTATGCCCAGAGAGATGACAAATACACATTGTATACCTCCAGGCTTAAGTGTTTCAATATATTACACAGACCTTCTCAGATAAACCAACAGCACGGATTACCATTAACTCGTCCGCTAACCAACTGATCTCGCCGAAGTGATGTTAATGCATCTTCTAACACAAAAGGCTGGTATGCCGGACGGATTCCCAGTTTCGGCACTCCCATCGACGGTCGTTGGTGACATGAGAACTGGTGGCACAGACTTCCGGGGGGTATTTCATATTACACGTTTAGTAAGTCTCTTGTATACCTACCACTAAGTTGATAAGTGATTGTTTTTTGACATACTATGTTACCGCTGGGTTATTTTTGGTGATATCATCGGGCAGGGCATGGTAGGATCCTGACGCTACCCCAGACCATGTTACGATGCTCCAATAACAGTAAGCCCTTATCATGCGTTGCCAGAAACCCAACAGGACAGAGATAGCTTAATTGTCCACCCGGAACCACTAAATACCCAGAGAAGTACATCTAAGCACACTGGCTAAAAATACACCTATCTGTGTCCCCAGGAATGAACGATTAATATCTTCTCTTAGCCAGCACCTGTTTGTTTACACCTCAGAAGAGAATTCTACCAATTCATAACTACACGGTTTAGCACCAGAATATAGTATTACTGTGGGAGACCGTGTTTATACTCCTCGGAAGGACTTTATGGATGCTTGATTCTTAAGGGTACACAACAGTCACCACGCCGCAGATATCGCACAGAGACGGGGTGGTGATATGGTTAGAGTTGCCCCACCTCCCTGCACATGCAATCCCTGGCCCCCCCCCCCCCCCGCCCCCCCCCCCCCCGCTACCCCCCCCCCCCCACCCCCCTCTCCCCCCCCCCCCCCCCCCCACCCCCACCCCCCACCCCACCCCCCCCCCCAGATATATATTCTGGGGGGGAGAGGGGGATGGTCTAGGGTGCTCGGCCCCAATTTAGCTCATGCATTGCTCGCTGGTGAGCACGCGAATATCTAACTTGTCGACATGTCAAATTATCTCCCCGCGCTACAATACGATCGTGATTGTACACGCGGGATTACAATCACACCCGAGGACGGAGGCTTCAATCAATTGTTCTCTATGTGAGCTATGGATCCATTACCGAATATGCGGACGACGCATCTGCGCCGTGTATTAAGCGCAGACTATACAGATCCCCGCAAAATAAGCTGCGTGCCACTCTGTTTTCACATCAGGTGTGTTTGCTCCGCTCCCATCTGTTGACATGTCAATTCTTTGGTACCGATCCAGCTATTACATTAACACTGTTACCCACCCGAAAGAAGGAGCAGGGGAAGCCCTATAAGGAACTATAGGGTGCGATCCTAGACCGCATCCAAATTTATGGCTCGCCAAACACGCAGACTGCGCGACCCAAAAATGTATCACTTGAAAACACTACTCCAGAGATGGACATGTGTGAATGACCCTTTAATTGCGTTATGTATTATTTGTTTATGAAATCTTGCAACTATATGAATATTTACCACATTACAGATATACGATTTTTATTGACAGTGTATAGACATTAATAATGATACTGACTACCAAACAAGATTATGTAATTCAATTAGCGTCCGTAGAATCGATATTACTAAACGTGTTCTGATTTTATTATATTAATTTTAATTGATTAGTGTGCAATTACACGGACTTAGAACAAGAAATATTTGAGGAGTACTTTTTTTTTTAACTCTCTTTTTTTGTTTATAGATATAGCATTGTTGATATAGATATTATTAGTATGAGGCCGACATCCATTAATATTAAAAGCCGGTATTTTTTGTTTATTAATAAATGTTTTTTATATTATTATTAATTGTTAATCATCTCTCGGTATTTTACTATTAGTAATGTCTACTTTGTTGTATTAGTTATTCCTATCGATTGTACAGCTATCAGATTATTATTATTATTTGTGCGTATTATTAACTGGTTTTATTAGTTTTGTTGTTATTATTATTATTATTATTTTTATTATTATCATCACTCTTATTCACTGTTATCACTATTTGTATTTTATTATTTTTACAGCTATCAGATTATTATTATTATTATTATTTGTGCAATTATTATTAACTGTTTTTATTAGTTTTGGTTGTTTTACATTTTATTCTGATCGGGCTATAATTTGTTACTGTAGTTATGTTATTAATACTATTATTTACTATTGTTATCACTATTTGTATGATTTTATTATTTTTACAGCTATCAGATTATTATTATTATTATTGTAATAATAATTATTATTAACAACTGTTTTTATTAGTTTTCTTGTTATGTATTTTTATCTCTTATTTTTTATTTACTATAGTAATTAGTATTTTATTAATACTACTATTGTTATTTACTATTTTTATCACTTTGTATGATTTTATTATTTTTACAGCTAGCAGTATTTTCTTATTACCATGATTAGTGTTCAGCGATTTAATCGAGAAAAGTTAAAATTGAGTCGATTTTAGCGTTTTCTCGATCGCGATCCACTCCAATTTTCTGGAAAAATCGGGTTCGGAAAATGAACCCGATCACCTTCTCCCATTGACTTTAATGGGAATTTGCGATTGGATCGAGATCAGATCAAAACAGTTTTCTACAAAATCGAGATCGACTCGATCTCGATTTTTTGAAAACTGCTCATCTCTAACTATGATTATTATTAACTCCATGGTTATTATTTAGTGTTTTTATTTATTATTAGTTTTATTGTTGTTATTATTACTGTTAACTATTGTTATCACTATTTGCATTATATTATTATTTAACTGCTATTAGTCTTTTACTATTTATTTTTACTTAATATTTTTATCACTTTATTTTAGTATTATTACAGCTATGAGTATTTTATTTTATTTTCTGTGCAGTTATAGTTTGTTTCTGTTATTATTATTATTAATTTTACTATTATGAGTGCCACTTCATCCATGTTTGTTATTCTTCATCTCATAAAATAATTGTATTAATATAATTATTATTTCTTATGAATCAAACATCACATCACGTAACTATCTATCTATATATATATATATATATATATATATATATATTTATATATATATATTATATATATATAAATTTTTTTTTATTCTTGTTTTACCTTAGTATAAATTGACTTGTCTTTATTTATTGTAGATTAGAAAGTTTCAGGTTGTATCTCTAGTAGATAAGACTAGTATGGGGGCTGCTGCATTTTGCTTTCTCATCCCCACCTTCTCCTCCCTGCCGCCATGTTCCCCGCTTGCTTAAAATCTTGCTTGTGTCCCAGGCAGATGTTAGCTGAGAATTAACAGAGAATGCTTCATTTTATCATTGCATTACAGCTAACATAATATTGCTTCTTGTTTTAAGGAAAGAGCAGCAGGCTGAGCCGCCACCCAGGTTGGTACCCAACATGTCATATCACCATACTGTGTGTCCCCCTCATTCATAGTAAGCCTTACTGACGCCCACCCACCAGCTTCTGTGTCGACACACTCCCATCATGGCTTCTCTAATGCCTGCTCCATTCCACCACCTGTGTATCCGCCCTAATATCACTAACCACTCGCTGCCCCTGCCGCTTACACAAAACTTGGCGCTTTTATACAAATGTTGAGACAAATTGGACTTTATTGGCATAATTACAGTTTTTTCAAAATTTTTGGAAAATTTTTGGTTTAATGTCAGTGGGTCCTGGGTCGTGTGACCACAAGTTGGTGCCACTTGATTCTGTTCCGGTGTGAAATAAGGAAGGGCTGGTCAAAGGGAAAGTTTGATACCATAACATAGCACTGGGGCATAAATCCTTATAATCCTGAACTAGAGGGGGAAGCTGAACCTCCAAAAGTGCCGGTCAGGGGTTAGAAAACAGCTGCTCTCTGCAAACCCTTCTATGTTAAGAAAACTCTGTTCTTAGGGCAAGAGGCAACCATGACCGACCAAACCCATTTTGTACTCACTGGGTATGAGCCAGTTACTACTTATTCCTCCGGCCTCCATAGATTTATAGATTATTGGGATTATACATAGCTCATGATCTCACAAAGCAGCACTCTCTAAGGCCTGCATTAGGCTTGGTTCACACTGTGGACTTTTGTGAAAAAGGGTAACCAGGTGGATCCCCCGACTCATCTGAAGCGATCAACAGTGGAAACTTAGGGCGACATGTCCCAATACGAAAGCGCCATTTTTTGTCTATTTTGCGCCAAAAATACTCTTGATGCCATATTCTTGATATAAATGAACTGTAATATACCAAAACTAGGCGCATTATACGCCGGGCACAACACATTGTAATGCACCTAAAAAAGCGCATTCAATTTAGTGGCGATGATATGCTGTCCGCCTCCATAACACAATGCGCCTATGCGCCTCGATAGGCGCATTAGATATACTAGCACTGGTTTGCTATGCGCTGCTATTGCGCAATGCACCTTTTTAGGCGCATTAAGTTTACTATGCCAGGTTTTTGAAAGTATTGTACTTTTAGGCGCACTTTACACTGATTAAATGCGCATAAAATCTGCCGTGGCGATGCCAATTTTCAGACATGTCGCCCATAATCACTTTTGAACTATGTTTGCATTGTTTCCCGAGCACAAGTGCTTTCTGTGCCAGATAAAATTTTGCAGTCGACCAAGCTATTTTGTCCATCACATAAAGCATTTCTGTTCATAAAGCAATTGTAGTCCAACAGTGACTATATTTGCATTGTCGTTCGCTATGGATGCGTAGAGGAATGCGTCAGGATACCCTTTTCAGGTATTCAGATCCCCACAGAAGTGGAGATCAAGAAAAGGACCAGACCGTTGAGTGAACCCAGCCTGAGATGGTTCGAATAATGCCCATGTGGTTTCCACTGTCCAAACAGCTTCAGGGACACTAATAGGTGACCGTATGACCCGTGTCCTGCTTCTCCTCCATAGTCAGCTATGGGTTTCCCTGTGGCTACGTAAGATAGTACCAGAGGCGTAACTTGAAGCTCTTGGGCCCCAATGCAAAAAGTGGAATTGGGGCCCCCCCCCAACTACCATGTGTTATTTATAATACTGGTGTCTTCCTATGTGGCAGAAGGGCTCTTGGGCCCCCTGAGGCTGCAGGGCCCGGAAGCGACTGCTACCTCTGCACCCCCTATAGCTACGACCCTCCCGGCCTTCAGCTGTCTATGTGGTCCTACTTATTATGATCTTATGGCCTCTGTGTCAGGTATGAAGCTGCTCTCGGAAGCTGGGGCCCAGTACCTTACCCTCTTGATACCAGCGGTGTAACTTCAAGCTTTTGGACCCTTGTGCAAAAAGTGAAATGGGGCCCCCCAGCTGCCATGTGCCATTTACAATACTGGTGTCTTCTTATATGGCAGGTGGGCTATATTGGGCCCCCTCAGGCTGCAGGGCCTGGTAGTGACTGCTACCTCTGCACCCCCTAGAGCTACGCCCCTGCTTGATACCCTAAATCAGGACCGTATAGTGGAAGCAGTTGCACCCAGCAGTGTTTTCATTCTCCTAACATCTATCTTGCCTAAAGTTAGCTTATGACTGGGACTTGCTTTATATGTATATGGTGCCATGTTTGTATACAAGCTTCTATGGATTCCGCCATTTTGTAGGCTTAAAGGGGTGTTGCCACCATTGACCATTTAATGGCATATCGCTAGGACACACCACTCACCTGTATTGGCAACCCCCATAGAAATGAATGGAGTCATCGAAGCGTGAGCAGCTCTCTATTCTGAGCCAAAACTTTCTGGATCCTGTTCGCAAGAAAAGTGCAGGTACCAGAAAATCCAGATAGAATTTGCCATCAAAGTCCATGATGGGAACACCCCTTTAACTTACTCACTAAGAGCTAATGATGTAACCATGGACACCTAATATTATTGAAGACGATATAGGCCTCATTTATAAAACCTGCCTGTGTTTTTCATAGCAACCAATCACAGCTCATAGCAACCAATCACAGCTAATAGCAGCCAATCAGAGCCCATAGCAGCCAATCAGAGCCCATAGCAACCAATCACAGCTTATAGCAAACAATCAGAGCTCAGCTTTCATCTTTCCAGAGCAGTATAAGAAATGAAAGCTGAGCTCTGATTGGTTGCTATGGGCTCTGATTGGTTGCTATAGGCTCTGATTTGTTGCTATGGGCTCTGATTTGTTGCTTTGGGCTCTGATTTGTTGCTATGGACTCTGGTTACTATGAGCGCTGATTGGTTGCTGTGAGTTCTGATTTGTGTGGTGGGCAACAGAGACAGTCTTACTGCTAGACAGTTTTAATAAATGAGGCCCAAACAATAAGACCATCCCTGTTGCCCAAAGCAACCAATCAGTGTGCAGTTTTCATTCCTTACTTTGTGCTGGAAAATTTAAAGCTGAGCTCTTATTGGTTTCTATGAACTCTTATTGGTTGCTATGGGCTCTGATTGGTTGCTATGAGTTCTGATTGGTTGCTATGGGCTCTGATTGGTTGCTATGGGCTCTGATGGATTGTTATGAAATCTGATTGGTTGCTATGGGCTCTGGTTGATTACTATGAGGTCTGATTGGTTGCTATAGGCTCTGGTTTCTATGAGTTCTGTTTGGTTGTTATGAGGTCTGTTTGGTTGCTATGAGCTCTGATTGGTCACTGTAAGCTCTGATTGGTTGCTGTGGGCTCTGATTGGTTGCTATGAGATCTGATTGGTTGCTATGGTATCTGGTTGCTAAGAGATCTTTATGGTTGGCTATGGGCTCTCGATTGGTTGTTTGAGGTCTGATGGTTGCTATGAGGTGCTGATTGGTCACTGGGCGGTTAAGCTTCTGATTGGTTGCTATGGGCCCTGATTGGGTGCTGTGGGCTCTGATTGGTTGCTATGAGTTCTGATTGGTTGCTATGGGCTCTGATTGGTTGCTATGGGCTCTGATGGATTGCTATGAGATCTGATTGGTTGCTATGGGCTCTGATTGATTACTCTGATGTCTGATTGGTTGCTATGGACTCTGGTTTCTATGATATCTGATTGGTTGCTATGGGCTCTGATTGGTTGCTCTGAGGTGTCATTGGTTGATATGAGGTCTGATTGGTCACTGTAAGCTCTGATTGGTTGCTATGGGCTCTGATTGGTTGCGGTGGGCTCTGATTGGTTGCTATGGGCTCTGGTTGCTATGAGATCTGATTGGTTGCTATAGGATCTGATTGGTTGCTATGGGCTCTGAGTGGTTGCTATGAGTTCTGATTGGTTGCCTAGAGATCTGATTGGTCACTGTAAGCTCTGATTGGTTGCTATGGTCTCTGATTGGTTGCTATGGGCTCTGATTGGTTGCTATGAGCTCTGATTGGTCACTGTAAGCTCTGATTGGTTGCTGTGGGCTCTGATTGGTTGCTATGAGATCTGATTGGTTGCTATGGGATCTGGTTGCTAAGAGATCTGATTGGTTGCTATGGGCTCTGATTGGTTGCTATGAGGTCTGATTGGTTGCTATGAGGTCTGATTGGTCACTGTAAGCTCTGATTGGTTGCTATGGGCCCTGATTGGTTGCTGTGGGCTCTGATTGGTTGCTATGAGGTCTGATTGGTTGCTATGTGGTACTGATTGGTTGCTTGGGCTCTGATTGGTTTGCATGGCTTGATGGATTGCTATGAGAATGATTTGGTTGCTATGGGCTCTGATTGATATTATGATGTCTGATTGGTGCTATGGATTGGTTTCTATGAGGATCTGATTGGTTGCTATTGGGCTCTGATTGGTTGCTCTTGAGGTTTTGGGGGGTCCCCCCCAATTTTGGGTTTTTTGGATATGAGGTCTGATTGGTCACTGTAAGCTCTGATTGGTTGCTATGGGCTCTGATTGGTTGCGGTGGGCTCTGATTGGTTGCTATGAGATCTGATTGGTTGCTATGGGCTCTGGTTGCTATGAGATCTGATTGGTTGCTATAGGCTCTGATTGGTTGCTATGGGCTCTGATTGGTTGCTATGAGGTCTGATTGGTTGCCTAGAGATCTGATTGGTCACTGTAAGCTTGAGTGGTTGTATGGGTATGATTGGTTGCTAATGTATGGGCTCTGAATTGTTGCTATGGGATATGTTGCTTAGAGAATTGATTGGTTGTTATGGGCTCTGATTGGTTTGATATGGATTTGATTGGTTGCTATGGGCTTTGATTGGTTGCTATGGGCTCTGATTGGTTGCTATGAGTAACAAGGACAGTCTTACTAGACAGTTTTGATAAATGAGGCCCTAGATATCTCCTACTTTATCCCACAAAATGTCCAGTAACCGGCAGGTGCATAACGTCCCCCTGTGATGACTGTGTAGTAAATCTATCCTGTAATAACACTACAGTCCTGTACATTATAACCAAGGATGGTTCCCCCTGCATGACATGTGACATCTACATGTTGTCTCCTATAATCCGAGTTAGTCAGCAGCTCTGTTCACATTAGCATTGTCATTCTTATATTCCAAGATGGCGGCGCGCTGGTGGCCACCATCAGCGTCTGCCATTGACTTCTAATAATATCTGTGGGTTCTGTCGCGGCGAGGTCCACCATCTTGGTAGGAACAATAAAGCCCGGTTCTCCTCAGGTTCAGTTTGGAGCTGTCAAAGGTGATAGAAAAATAGTGTTGTGTTTCTCCATTGAAATGAGGGGGACCTGATGGACGTCATCGGGCTCTGTGGGTGTCGTTCATGTGACGGCTCCAGCGCCGCAGTTGGTTTTGGTTTTCTGTTCCTATGACAACAATGGGCGTGTGGGCCAGGCCTTACTCCCCATGTTTACACTCGTCTCATCGTCAAATATGGCGGAATCTGTCATGGAGGCGCAACGTAGACCTGAAGTCGGTGCTGCACCTCCACAACCGCGCATCCGGTAGAAGAAAGCAGCGGCCTCTCCAGGTTGGGTTCTCCTGATGCACCAGCAGTTTCTGTGTCCGGCTCGGACTCCCCTGCTGGGAATTCATGAGGTCGGCTCCCATGGCGATATACGTGGCTCTAGGTGATCTATCCTGCTGATCTGTGTTTCTATGGACGGGCACCCCCCAGGTCACCGCATTGCTGATTGCTGACGCTGCTCGTTGCCTTTGGGTTTCCAGGCGCTGACTGCTCGGTTTTTCTTGCTGACGGCTCGAAAGCGCTGGCGGCGGATTTGTTCTTGTAATACTCCCTTCAGCCTCTAGGTGGCTCCTTGGGTCAGGGAGGAATTGTAGGTGTTGTCCTTTAGTATGGCGGAGCCGCAAGGACGCAGCGTGACCAAGCCGGGCTCCTCTTCTTCCGTCTCACTTTTCTTTCTGCCGTCTTTCAATTTTTCCTCTACCTCCACGTTTTTTCACGTCTAATTTTTTTGACGTTTTTTATTTCTCTTTTTTTTCTCATTCTCTATTTATCCTTTCCCTCCTATTTTCTTTTTTCTTTTCCATTCTAGTTTAACCCTTTCTTCTCTCTCTTCCTTCGCCCACTCATCTTTATGCTTCCTTTTTATTCTTTATTGTTCTTATCTTTTTTTTCTTCTTTTTACTCTTTCATTTTCTTTATTATTTTTCATAGATTATTTATTTCTTCTTTTTGAGTCCTTTTTCACTTTTTTTCCCATTCTTCATTCCTGGTTTCCCTCCTTTTTTCTTTTTTCCCTTTATCCTGTTTTTCTTATTTCGCCTTGCTTTTTAATCTTCCTTTCTGTACTTTACCCACTTCTTTTTTATCTTTTGTCTCCTGTTTTCCTTCATCTTTACTAACTTCCTTTTAGTTCTCTTTTTTTTTTTTTACTTTTTCTTTCTTTTTCCTTTTCTTTCTATTCTTTTCTTTTCTTCTTTTTAGTTTTTCCTTTCTTCTCTTTTTTCTTTTTTTCTCTTTTCTTTTTCTTTCTTTCTCCTTTTTTTCTTTCACTTCTCTTTCCTTTTCTTTTTTCTATTTCCTTTCTTTCTCCTTTTTTCTTTCTTACTTTTTTCCTTTTCTTTCTATTTCTTTTTCTTTCTCTTTATCTATTTTTTCTTTCTTTCTTCTTTCTTTCTCTTTCTTTTTTACCACCCTTCCTTCTTTCCTATCTCCATTTCCTTTCTTTCTCTAGTTTTTCTTTCTTCTTGTTTTCTCCTTTTCCTCCTTCCTTCTATTCTTCCTGCCTTCCTTCCTTCTTTCCAGTTTGTTTTTCTTTTTCTCTTCTACTCTTCCTTCCTTCCTCCCTTTCCTTTTCTTTCCGTCCTCCCTTTCCTGTTCCTTCCTCCTTTTCCTTCCTTCCTCCCTTTCCTTTCCCTTCCTTCCTCCCTTTCCTTTTCTTTCCGTCCTCCCTTTCCTTTTCCTTCCTTCCTCCCTCCCTTTCCTTTTCCTTCCTTCCTCCCTTTCCTTTTCCTTCCTTCCTCCCTTTCCTTTCCCTTCCTTCCTTCCTTTCTTCCTTCCTGCCTCTGTCTATGTCTATAACTTATTAATGGCCGTCTTGCCTCCGCCCCTGGCCTGCATTACCTTGTGATTCTCATCCATTATCAGCATTGCACTTCCCCCCGTATCCCAATATTTGAACGTTATTTGTGTATTAGGAGTTGTCATGTGGCGCTGAGTAATCGGGACTGGCCGTCATCCCAGGGGAAGTAACTAGTGTCTGTGGTTTAGAAAGGAGCAGGAATATTCAACGTTATGTGGTGAAATAGCTCTGTATGGAATTGGACTTCATGGATTGTGTGTTAGAGCGGAACCCTAATCACACAAAACGGGGTCATGTACCCCAAACCTGCTTTATGCCTCATGAGGGGGGTGTGATGTGTCAGGCAGCCACATGATGGCAGCATTTCTCATCTTTAGATTCCGTAAAACTATTTCAGGCTGAATTTAATTTTTGACATTTTGGATTTTTTTTTTAACAAATAACAAATGTCAAAATACTCGTCAGATTCAGGATCTGAAAACCGCCTCGTCCAACGAGTTTGTTTTTTTTTACCCGTTATTCAATGTAGATTTTGGTAAGTTTTTTTTCCCCCCACCAGATTTGCAGCAAGAAAACAAGTCCAATTCATCTCTATAGGGTTTTGGACGCGGATCCGACATAGAACTGTTTTTTTTTTACAATCCGACCTATTAAAAAATCGGAGTTGTGTGGACTGCACCTTGGATTTTCAGTTGAGGTCTATCTATGGGGACGGCTTACAAGGGGATTTGTACAGTATTTAAAACACGAATCTATGTAAAAATCCAGCTGTAAATTGTTGCAGTGTAGACGGACCCTTAGACTGTAATACTGCAACAATTTCTCCAGTTATGAAAGATGGCGTCACTCTATCGCAGCATGTGCATCCCGATTACCTTCTACTTTTACTCTAGTATCACGTTTTTTTTAGATTATGTCTACCCTGCAGTGGACAAAAAACGACCTGAAAACCAAATCCTAAAAACGTTCATAAAACTGAAGTTTTAGTTCACTGTCAGTCGAAAGCTGTTGAAAAAACGGCCGTTTTTTGGTATGTTTAGCATTTTTTAGGCACGTTTTTTGCTTGTCTTCAAGTCTGGTTTTTAATGTCTGCATAAATCAAGCCATTGGCTGTAACTCTGCCCTACAAAAGGGGATGTGAAGCACATTATTGCATTTATATGTAATCTTGTAGTTGTTTTACAGATTTTGGCGCTAATAAAGTTATCTTGCTTTTGTTGCTAAAAATCAGAATTTGGCAAAAGCGAGATAACTTTATTAGCGTCAAAAAACATAAACCCCCCCCCCCCCAGATTTTTGTGCAAAAACCCGAACGGTTGCAGACCCAAAAGAGACAGTCTATAGGTGGGACAGCGGGACGTTCTTATATAGAGTCTATGGGAGAGACAGCGGGACGTTCTTAATATAGATTATGGGAGGACAGCTGGATGTTCTTTACATATAGAGGTTTATGGAGACAGCGGGACCGTTCTTTCATTTGAGTCTATGGGAGACAGCGGGACGTTTTACTATAGAGTATATGGGAGACCATGCGGGGATGTTCTTACTATAGAGTTTATTGGAGATAGCGCGTATGTTCTTACTATGTTCTATGAGACAGCTGGACGTTTTACTATAGAGTCTATGGGAGACAGCGGGATGTTCTTCACTATAGAGTTTATGGGAGATTTGCGCGATGTTCTTACTATAGCGTTCTATGGGAGACAGCGGGACGTTTACTATAGAGTCTATGGGAGACAGCGGGGATGATTTAATTTAGAGTCTATGGGAGACAGCAGGAAGTCGCTACTTTAGAGTCTATGGGAGACAGCGGGACGTTCTTACTATAGAGGTCTATGGGAGGGACAGAGGGATGTTCTTATTTTAGTGTCTATGGGAGACAGCGGGACGTTCTTACTTTAGGAGTCTGATGGAGACAGCGGGACCGTTCTTACTTTAGAGTCTAGGGAGACTGCGGGACGTTCTTACTATAGAGTCTATGGAGATAGCGGGAGTTCTTAATTATAGAGTCTATGTGGGAGACAGCAGACAGCAGACGTTCTTACTATTAGAGTATTTGGGAGACGCGGGACGTTCTTACTATAGGAGTATATGGGAGACAGCGGGGACGTTCTTACTATAGAGTCCTTGATAGACAGCGGGACGTTCTTATTATAAGAGTCTATGGAGACGCGGACGTTTCTTACTATAGAGTCTATGGGAGACAGCGGGACGTTCTTACTATAGAGTCTATGGGAGAACAACGGGCGTTCTTACTATAGAGTCTATGGGAGAAAGCGGGACGTTCTTACTATAGAGTCTATGGGAGACAGCGGGACGTTCTCACTATAGAGTCTATGGGAGACAGCGGACGTTCTCATATAGAGTCATATGGGAGACGGCGGGCGCTATTACTATTAGAGTATATGGGAGACAGCGGGACTGTTCTCACTATAGGTCTATGGGGAGGGACAGCGGGGACGTTCTTACTATAGAGTCTAGGGAGACAGCGGGATGTTCTTTACTATAGAGTCTATGGGAGACAGCTGGACGTTCTTACTATAGAGACTATGGAGGGACAGCAGGACGTTCTAACTATTAGAGTCTATGGGAGACCAGCGGGTGTTCTTTACTATAGAGTTTATGGGAGTTAACGGGTCGTCTCTTAACTATAGAGTCTATGGAGACAGCAGGACGTTCTTACATATGGAGTCTTAATTTGGGAGACAGCTGGACGTTCTTTCTTATTAGAGTCTATGGGAGGAGACAGCGGGATGTTCTTACTATAGGAGTATATGAGAGACAGCGGGGACGTTATAACTTAGAGTCTATGGGAGACAGGCGGGACGTTCTTGTTACTATAGAGTTCTATGGGACAGCAGGACGTTTCTTACTATAGAGTCTATGGGAGACAGCGGGACGTTCTTACTATAGAGTCTATGGGAGATAGCGCGATGTTCTTACTATAGAGTCTATGGGACTTCTTTGTTAAAAAACGGATATTTTCTATGCAGTGGAGACAGAGCTTTAGTTCTATTTGAGCTTAGCTGTAATGAGTGACTCCAACTAAACTGCATTGGCCATTGGAGTCTAAAGTCGTCTGAGACCCATCAGCCCCTCTGTCGCTCCCTCATGCTTTTCACTGCAGTTCAGCTTTATCTATATAAGCACGAGTTCAGCGGGAGCTATGGTTACTCGATCTTCTTAATCTGGTTTTATGGGGAACATTAGGACACAATCATGTAACTGCCTCTTCTTAGTTTGGTCAGTCGGTTGCACCCCTAATATCCAGATCTGCCCCTTGGTTTGGTTGCTCCTCCGTTAATCTTATATCTTGAGTACAATGATGAATAATATGTTATAATACCGGAAAGTTCCCGTCAGATTTATTGGCCGAGGGCGGCTGAGCCTCTGTATATCATCTCATTATGGCAGATTGCCAGGGTGCGGCCAAGTGTATAACCACGGCTCATGATTCATCACCCTCGGAGATGATATTGGGTGACTATTTTATGGCAGAGATGCGCAGATCGCAGTCTTCAGAGTCTAAGACAAATGTTGACACGTTCCGGCGATCCGAGGGACAAATGTGCGTTCCTTAAAAAACCGTTTAGTATCACAGTGGTCTGCTCTTAAAGGGCAATGCTCTGAAGTAATGCTGTGTAGCCAGGTATCTCATTTCTATGATGATAGCAGAAGGGGAGGAGTGTGTTGATTTTTATGTGGGGGGGCAGTCACCTGTCCACTAATGTGATGGTAATAATGGGGACAGCGGTTAATGTGAAACAAGTAGTTCCAGTTTGTTGCCCTATCATGAGAGTTACATAACTTAAGGGGTAGGGTTTCTGGCAGTGCAGAATATTTCAGGAGAGGAGTGAGTTGATTATGTAGGGGGCAGTGACCTGTCCACAAAGGAGATGATGATAGTGGGGACAGGGATTATTGTGAAACAGGTAGTTCCTATTTATGGCCATATCATGGGAGTTACATAACCTAAGGGACAGGGTCTTCAGCAGCGCAGAATATTTCAGGAGAGGAGTGAGCTGATTATGTGGGGGGCAGTGACCTGTTATCTAATAAGATGATGATAATGGAGATAAGGTTGCATGTGAAAGAGGTAGTTCCAGACTGTTGACATATCATGAGCTTTACATAACTGAAAGGAAAAGGTCTCCAGTAGTGCATAATATTTCAGCGAAAGAGTGTGTTGATTATGTGGGGGAGCAGTGACCTGTCCACTAATAGGATATTAATAATTGGGGCAGGCCTTAATGTGAAATGGGCAATTCCAATCTGTCCTCATATCATGAGTGTTACATAACCTACAGGATAGGGTCTTTAGCAGTGCAGATTATTTCAGGAAAGGAGTGTGATGATTATGTGGGGGTAAGTGACCTGTCCACTAATGAAGTGATGATAGTGGGGACAAGGATCAATGTAAAAGAGGTAGTTTCAATCTCGTTGCTTATTATCTTTGAAAGCATTTATAACCTTAGGGTAGGATCTCATGCAGTGCCAGAATATTTATTTTTTGCTTAGAGGAAGTCGTGTCGATTTTGTGGGGGACAGTGACCTGTTCCACTCTTTTTGAAGGTATTATTAGTGGGGATAGGGTTTAATGTGAAATATTGTCCTGTCCTTATATCATGAGAGTTACATAACCTAAGGGATAGGGTCTCTAGCAGTGCAGAATATTTCTGGAAATTTGTGAATTGATTATGTGGGGGGCAGTGACCTGTTCTCTAATGAGATGATGATAATGGAGATAAGGTTGCATATAAAAGAGGTAGTTCCAGACTGTTGACATATCATGAGCTTTACATAACTGAAAGGAAAAGGTAATCCGTAGTGATATTATTTAAGAGATGAGGATATGTGTTGATTATGTGGGGGGCAGTGACCTGTCCACTTATGAGGTAATAATAGTGGGGATAGGGTTTAATGTGAATTAGCATATTTCCAATTCTTGTCCTCTATCATCTTTAGAGTTACTATAACCTATCAGGATTGGGTTCTCTACTAGCTGTGCAGAATATTTGCAGCGTGAGCGAGTGTGATGATTATGTGGGGGGGCAGAGACATTTCACTCCATAATATGATGATAATGGGGATAAAGTTGCATATGAAAGAGGTAGTCTCAGTCTATCGCCATATCTGCTATTTTAATTTCCAAAAATTTGGAATAGCATGTATGCATTTCTCTATATTTCAGAAATACTTGCTACTTTGTGCTTCTTTATCACCTAAAATATCAATAAAATACATTTGTTTGTGGCTGTAATGTTTAAAAATAAGCAAGAGAACAAGGGGTATAAATACTTTTGCAACCTACTGCAATTGATTGGCTCTGTGCCAATCCTTCTCTTCTTGTATTAACTTCTATAAATATAGCTTGGAGGCTTTGCCTTGGGACAAAAAGCAGATTTCCTGGACATGGAAAAACTTCTGTGTGTTTTGACTTTTTTCTTTCTTTAGGGAGTGCTAAATGAGTTAGAACACCAATGTGCATCCTACCAGATGCTTTAAGTCCGACCTAAATGAAAACTTTAGTGATGGAGGATTTGTGAAAAACAATGGGCGACATGTCCCAATACGCAAACGCCAGTTTTTTTGGTTTATTCTTGCAGACAAAAAACACTTTTGCAAGCCATAATTTCTTGATGTATTTGAACTGTCGTAACACCCAAAACTTGGCGCTTTATATGGCGGGATTAGCACATATTGTAATGCGCACCTAACCCTAATGTTATGCTCGTTGCCTCCTCCATAAAGCAATGGCCTTTTGAGGCTTTATTACATACATCATTTGGAATATATGTTATGCACTTACAGGTTCACGGGGGGGGGGCCCAAATGCGCACTCGATAGGCACATTAACATACACTCGCCAATGATACGCTATGTCCCGGCGATCTTTGAGCAATGAGCCCATTTTTACGCGCATATGCAGCCTTTTTTACGCGCATTGTGTTCGCTATTGTAATGTATACCTGTCACAAGATTTTTCGCAGTGGATAGGACTTTATGGCATATTTCTTCATCTGAATTTAATGAGCACTAAAAAACTTGCCGCACCACAGGCAGCAGCCAATTTTTTGGACATGTCGCCTAAGGCTATGTTCACACGGCTTATTTGGGGACGTATTGACGCCCGCAAGTACGTCCCAAAATACGCCTAAAATTAATGAACAATTGATTAGAATTGAATCACATGTAAGATAAGGCCTCGCGTACACTACTGAGGGCGTATTTTCGCGATGTTCATTTCTCGGGCAGCGTACTTCGCAGGGCGTCATTTATGATCGTAAAATTACTGTCTCTGTCCAGTTATTGAGGCGGATGTGCGATGTTTTATCCCATGTTCAAGTATGGGGAAGGTATTTACGACGCAGGAATTCGCGCCACACTTTGTGTACGCGTATTTGACACGTTTTTGGCGGGCGCTATTTCTTAGTCCGTATAAATATAGCCCCAGTTATTTTTATAATAAACAAAACTAGCCCGTGTGATACAGAGCACTAATGTGTCAATTGTTTCATTTATAACTCACGTCCAAGCTAGGATATAGAATGCCAGAATGAGTTGAACAATGTCCACTCAAGTGCTGTAGATCTGCAACAGGGAAGGAAAAGAGCTGGGAAATTAGGACTGTGAAGTGTAACTAATGCTTCAAAAGTGGGCCCTTCCTGTATCGATGTAGGAACTGACCTGAAATTGGTTCCTAATGCACATTCTTATACGTAGAGTCCAAAACTGGTGAGGATTCCTTTGGGGGACCACAGAGTGTTGTCTTTATTTCCATAGCAATGCATGTCCTTGAGACTAATTTTTCACTTTCCCCTGATTTTCAGTAAAGGCAAAAATCTCTGCAGCTGCTGCTCGGGGGATAATAGGTACTGTGAGAAATCGCCCTATGAAAGACCCCTCCCAAGCTCGCTCGTCCTAGACACCTACTATGTTATTTCGGAATTTTTCTAACTCATTGAGTGTTGTTTTAGTAGAGTTTCCATAAGTTCTGTGTCTCCAGATCATCTCTTACCTGCGCAAACAAAGTTATAATACACTAATCCTATTATTATTGGTCCTATTAGCCCAACATATTCGACTTGACCTATAGGGGACTCTGTGACTTTTGGCAACTCTGCTTAATTTAATCCCATTGGACTAACATAGCAACACTCTAACCTTGAACAATGCCCGCCTCGCCTGCTACCGTGGACTGACAGTAACCTTACGTCAAATGCTAATACAACATGTATTAATTTCATCTACTTATTCCATATTTGTAAGAGTCCTAACTGTTTTTTATCATATCACAAACCAAACAAAAAAAGTTTTTAGTTGGTGTAAAGGGTTTTTTCGTTCTTTGATACTGATATCCAGAACAGGCTGTCCATACCCAATATACTTTTTCTATATAAGAGTCAATAGGTAATGGGCACAGCGCACCTCCTCCTCCCTGCACCAGTCACAGAGCATTCCCAATATACATTTCTATATAAAAGTCAATAGGTAATGGTCACAGTTCCCCCTACTCCTACCACCACCACAAGATCGACAGAAGCATGACCACTACAACTCACTTCTATATAATGACGTCATAGGTGTTGGTCACAGCTCACCTCCCCTGATTATGGTCACTGAGCTTGCCAAATAATAATTTTCTATATTCAGAATCAAAAAGAATTTTTTAGGGGCTATGGGCAACACGCCTCACCATCCTTCACTCCCTGCATCAGGTCATCCATACATCTCCATTGTACCTATTGCTATCAAAGAGTCAAATAGGTTATGGTGACTTCTCACCCTCCACCCTCTCTGACACAGTTCATCAGAGAATGCCACATTTGTTCTGTCTATCTATAGTGTCACAATTCGCTTAATGGTAACTGCTCACCCTCTCCCATCCCTACTCATGTGCAACAGGGCATGACATTATATTCCTGCTATTATTAGCTACAATAGGTAAGTCACAGATCACACACTCTATCCTCCCTGTACAGGTCACAAAGCATGCCCATTATATTATGTTATACAAGAGTTCAATAGGTAAATGGTGAACATAATTTCCACATCACCCCCTCCACTGCACATCAGGTCACAATGGCCATGGGCCCATTGTACTCTGCTATCAAAGAGTCAATAGGTAATGGGGACAGCTCAGCTCCCCTCCATTGCACGGTCTACAAAAGCATGCCCATTTTCTCTCGTAACTAGTAAGTAGTCAAATGGTCAATCGGGGACTGCTCACACCTATCCCTAGCTGCACAGGTCACAGAGCATGTCCATTATACTCTGCTATAGAAGAGTCAATAGGTAATGGGGGACGGCTCAACCTCCCCTCCCTACACTTACGGATCTTGAGCATGCACCCAACAACATTTCCTACAGAACCAGATGTTCACCTGCAGAATAAAGCTTTTCAATGAGTGCATTAAGCAAATCACTTAATGCTAGAAACAGTCGTTCGGACAAGATGGTCTCCCTTGTAGTCCTATGAATAAAGCAGAATATATATTTTTTTAATTCTATTCAAAAATGTTTATTAATGTATAATATATTAAATTCAAAATAGTTGTTATTATTATTTTATTTAAATGTTATTGCAATATTTTGACAGAATTTTATTTTAGTGTTTTTATATTTTATTCAAGAAAAACTTGTTATATTATAGCGACACATTCATATAATATCTTATAATTTAAGGCTTGTTCACACGTTCTGGTTTGCGATTTTCACACCTTTTTTTTTTTTGGAAATACCCCCATGGTTGAAAGTGCATTCAGGTTCAATGCGGATACCGAAAATCGCTGCACTGTTGATGCTTTCTTTGTTCCGTTTTGACTAATGCTTTTTACACCTTAGCGTTGTACGCATCATCCGCTTTCGGGACTATCGTTTTCAGAAACGAATAACAAATCTCTCTACTCTCTCACCTCCACCGGCAGTTTATTTCACTTCATTTTCATCTCCCCAGGCTGTGTTCTATTCATTTCAACCTCAAGCGCAATGTGGTTCTATTGCATTTAATATTCCGTTATAACGGATCACAAATACGTCGTGTGCATCAAGTACCTAAGCAATGACTAAATTTAAATAAATCTGTAAAATTACAAATGTTTAAAAATTCATAACTAAAATTTATAAATAAGTAAATTATAAATAATCCATATAGAATCTACTGAATTTTATTGTGCTGATTATTCCTCATCATTTAGGCAATTGATAGCATTCCCTTTATACTCTAGTCTCTTGTACTGTTCATCTTTTTAGCCCTAGTTGATGCCTTTAATGTCTTTTCATACTTTTATTTTCTTGTAGCTTTGATGCTACTTCCTAGGGGCACCTTTCTTTCTATCATTGTATCTGTTTTTTCTCATAACATCGGAAGGGCTGTAGATAGTATTGTAGTTATATTCTTGTACATAGGGAGCAGTATTTTTGTTGTTAGATTCTTGTTACACTAGGGGGCAGTATTATGAGGAGTTATATTCTGGTCTCATACGGGAAGGCTGTATTCTTTGTTTTCTATTTTCATTTTGTACTTTTGGGCCTAGGCCAGTTTATTTTGGGGTTATTATTTCCGGTTCATAGGGAGCTGGTGTTGGGGTGGGCGGTTATTAGCCGCGTAAATTGTGGGGGACAGTTTTTTTTGTATGTAGTTTCTATGTTACATTGTGGGACTGAATTAGGTTTGTTGTTTTTGTTATGTGGTTTGTGTGGTGGCATGAGTTGTCGGATGGCGTGTTGCATGGTTTGGTGCTGATTGGTGCGTGTTGTTTGTGGAGGGTGTGTGGGGGATGGTGCGTGTGGTGGGTGTGGAGTGTCTGTTCTGTGGGGGTGACTTGGTGGTGTGGTGTTTTTGGTCTTGGTAATTGGGGGGCTGGTGAGTTGTGTTGTTTGTTTAGGCTTGGTCTGTGGTGGCCCAGTTTTGTTAGTTAGTTATGTTCGCCTGTTCACAGGGGACCCGGCTGTTTTCATAGTAGTTATCTTTCTTGTATATCAGGGACGGCAGTTTTTATTGTAGTTATTATTCTTGTTCATAGAGGGCAGTGTATCTTTGTAGTTTTATTCACTCTGTGTACATAGGGAGCGGCACACAGTTTTTTATAGTTGTTACTTTTGCTGGTTCATAGGATCGGGCAGTTATTATTAGTTGTTTTATTATGTCATATAGGGTGCAGTATGTATCTGTAAGTTATAATGCTAAATGGTCTTTAGTGGGCAGTAATTATAGTTGTTAGATTCCTCGTACAAGTAGGAGCTGTATTATAGTTGTTTTATTCTCCTGTACTATCAGCGGGCAGTATTATTGTTGTGTTATATCTCTGTATTTTGGGGGGAATTTTTTTTGTTGTTTTTTGCGTGTCATCTTATGGAGAGGTGTTTTTGTTGTGTATGTCTTGTTCATTGGGGGCCAGTTATTATCAGTAGTTATTATTATTGTACTTAGGGGCCAGTAGTTTTATTGTAGTTATATTCTGTTACTTTGAGGGCAGTATTTATTGTTAGTTATATTCTTTGTTACATAGGACATGGCGTTTCTATCAGTAGTTATTGTCTGGTACATAGGGCGAGTTTTATTGCTAGTTAATTTTCTCTGTACATTGGGGGCAGATTTTTGTTGTTATAGTCTCATTATACTTTGGGGGACCCTGTTGTATTCTATGTTGTTATATGGCTTTGTACATAGGGCGGGCAAGTGTGTAATTATAGTAGTTATTTTCTCCCTGTACAGAGACCGGCTGTATTTTAGTGCACGGTTTTTTTCTTGTATATAGGGGGCAGTATTTTAGTAGTTAGTTATTCTCTGTAACATAGTGGGAGTATTATAGTAGTTATATTCTTGTACAAATCTGAGGGATATTATTGTAGTTATACTTCATTCTTGTAATAGGGCGGGACAGTACTGGAAAGTATTCATTGTAGTTATTATTTCTGTGTACATAGGTGGCAGCTTTTATTGTATGTTATATTTCATTGTACATAGGGAGCCCAGTATTTTAGTTAAGCTTGTTTCACATTCTTGTAAAATCTTGGGAGACAGTCATTTTTTAGTAGTAGTGTTTTTGTACTTAGGGAGCCAGTATTTTTTGTAGTTTACATTCTGGGATACTTTGGGACGAAAGGAGTATTCTTTGCAGTTATATTATGTGTTCTTAAGACGGCAGGATATTTAGTAGTTATAATTCTGTACCAATTAGGGGGCTAGTATTTAGTTGTTTTTTTAATTTCTTGTATCATAGGACGGTGACACACGAGTTTTATAGCCAGTTTATATTCACTGAACATATGGGAGGCTGTTTTATCGTAGTTATTTTATCGTAACATTAGGAGCTAGTATTTTCAGCTAGTTATTTTCTTGTATCAATTGGAGCCGGCAGTATTTTTTGGAGTTTATATTCGCTTCATCTGTATGGGGGCAGTATTATTGTAGTGATTTTAATTGTAACAATAGGAGGCTAAGCGTTATAGTCAGTTTGTATTAGCCCTGTACATAGGAGCAGGGTATCTTATTGTAGTTACATTTCTCTGTACATTGGGGCAGTCACGTATTTATTGTAGTTATTCTTGTACATTAAGGGGCACAGTATTATAGTAGTTATATTCTTGTACATATGAGGCAATATTTTAGCAGATATTTAACACTCCCTAGAATTGTTAAATATTCTGATACTGGACACCTCCACATCTGAAGTCACTCTTTTTACTTCTTCTCCCGGAGTTTTTTGCTATCTATCATTATTTAATCCTCACTACAAGATGTTTTCCCCCTTTTGCCACCATTTTATTTTGTCTTTTGTGGTCTGCGGGTCTTTAGTTCTCTGCTTGCTGCTTTCTCCTGTCTTCCTTACTGATTTGCTTTTCTGCTTTGTCACTTCATATATGTGTGTTCATCTAGTGCGTTGTGCAATTCATTTGCTTGGTTAGCAGAACAATGAATGTATGATCTTTTTCTAAAGTCAAATATTCCAATAATCATCTGGTATTGCACAATGCTCAGGGTTTTTTCAAACAAATTTGGAAATGTTATATGATGCGTTTATTCATTTTGCGCCACTTCTCTTTCAACAATGTTGATCGGGACCTTCTACTTTTTGTAGCTGGCAATTTTAGGTTTGTTATTGATCAGTTCACTTTAGATCAGTGGTCTTCAACCTGTGGTTCCAAAACTAGGTCACCCTGCATGTCCTGATATTTGAAGACTTGATATCCCAGGTTGTAAGCTATTGCCTGATAACAGCATCTACCATCAGTACTACTCAGTTCATCTTAAATAGACCAGCCTACCTCATATAATTGTCCACCGGTGATTATCCCGACAGATACGGCTGTTTTATAACTTTACATTTATGACCAGATCCAAGGACAATGAGCTCCTATCACGCTGATGAAGAATTCTCTTAGGCTGGAATCACAATTACTGATTATAATGTTGTTATTTTCCACCATAGGGATCTGTTTGCCGATGCTGGCTCCTCAGCTCTGGGTACCACACAGCTATCTTGGTGAAACAGGGATTCACAAAAATGTCGGCTTTAGAATGGAGGAACCCGGTTCCACATATCGTACACGAGTCTCCATTCTGTTCTATAGGAGTTCTGAGTACGGCTGAACATTCTGCTCCCTTGTACTGGGAGCTCCCATAGAACAGAATGGCGAACACAGCGCTCCCATGTTTGGGAACTCCCATAGAACAGACTTGAAGAACACAGCGATCCCCTCGTTCTGTAGGAACCCTCATAGACAGAATGGAGCAAACACCGAGCGTCTCCCCTGTTCTGGGAACCCCCCTAGAACAGAATGGAGATCACAGTGCTCTCCCTTTACTGGGATACTCCCATAGTAAAGAATGGAAGAACACAGTGACTCCTGTATTGGGAACTCCCATAGAACAGAATAGAGGAACACAGCACTACCATGTTCATGGAACTCCAATAGAACATGAATGGAGAACTTGCGCTCAACTGTACTGGGTAAAAACTCCCATAGACAGAATGGAGAACACAGCGCTCCCTGTATGGGGACCTCCCAATAGAACAGGAATGGAAGAGTACACAGCGCTCTCCCCTGTACGCGGGAACACTTCCATAGAACAGATGGAAGAGAACACAGCGCTCACCTGTACTGGGGGTCCTCCCATAGATCGAGAATGGAGAGAACAAAGCGCTCCCTGTACTGGGAACCTCCAACCTAGAACGAATGGAGTGGACCTGCGCATCCCTGTACTCGGGAACATCCCATTTGATACAGAATGGATAACACAGTCGCTCCACTGTTAATGGAAACTCCCATAGACAGAATGGAGAACACAGCTACTCCCCTGTACTGGGAACTCCCATAGACTGAATGGAGAAAACACAAGCGATCCCTGTTCTGGGACCTCCCATAGATCAGAATGAGAGGCTAGAAACACAGTCCTTCCTCTGATTACTGGGAACTCCAAATAGTACAGAATTGGTGTACATATCTCGCTCCCATGTTAATGGGAACTCCCCATAGATCAGAATGAGAATGAAACACAGAGCTCTCCTGTAATGGGCTAATCCCATAGTTCTGAATGAGACGAGAACACAGCGCTACACCCTGTTACTGGGACTTCCCATAGAACAGAATGGAAGCAGAACCACAGCGGTTCCCTGTACTGGGACCTCCATAGAACAGAATGGAGAAGAACACTGCGATCCCCTGTACGGGGATTTCTCATAGTACAGAATGGGAGAGAACTCAGCGCTCCCCTGTTCTGGGAACTCCCCTTATGTACAGAATGGAGAGTTTTCCCAAGTACGTGTCCACGATCTTGTTCTGCTACCGTAACTATCCTGGGGCCCCTCCACTCACTGAGCGAAAAAGCAAGTCCTCACCAGAAGTTGAAACTGCACCTGTCAGACTTTAATGACTTTAATATCCTTTGCATCTGCCATCAAACTCTATGGTGCGAACACTCCTGATATGGTTTATCATTGCATAGAGATGTCCATACAACAACGCGGCGCTGAGGGACATATAGGTGTCATTTCCTTGGTCGGTCCTGTCTAGTATATTTACTTTTGAATTGTGGTGTCTTTGTCAGGATGAGGGACAGTTATGGCTTTATTATGACATTGGTCAATGAGGTTGTTCTTGGCTTTGGAGTCCCCGCGCCCCATTGCACTGGATCCGGACTTCAGTTGGCTTTTTTAGGTCTTGCACTGATCGTTCCTGTTTTGTTTCACGTTTTATTGGTCTTCTTCTTAACTCAGGTCTTTTGTGAATTATTGGTCAGTTTTTTTTTTTTTCTTTTATGTCCCGCAGCCAGAAAGTGGGCTTGAAGGAAAGAGTGTTTTCCAGCCCCAGAAACGTTGCCACGATGTGTTGAAAAAGTTGCTCCTCGTATCAAGGGGTATCTACGGTCACTCCCCCAGTGCTGACCAAAGCATGGAGGAAAGCCCAAGTAAGGTGCCCAAGAGCTGGAGCTTTGGAGATCGAGGACGACGTCAGGTAGCCTTTCCGATTCAACGGGATTCAGCTGCCTTAGCGGCAGAACTCTGAAGGTGGGGATTAACCAGGTACACTAATCATAATCGAAATGGATTAGTGCCGGACTTCCAATGGTCTTGAGTAGTAGTAGTGTGGTGGGTTAGTGTAGGCTTGTGCACAGTGGGGTGGTGTACCTGGTTGCCTCTATATCTGGTAGTCTAGGAGCATCTAGGCATTGATGCCATTATCCTTGTTGGTCTATGTGGTACAAGGGCTTCAGGCCTGTATACTCTTCGGTGACTAGGATCTGTATATGATTTATTTCCTGTCCACCATCCCCTGGTGCTCCTAGGGTTGTGTTAGAAGATAATAATTCTTCTTCCATGGGTCTGTGGCTATGAGGAGGATATCGTTTGCATTTCTTGCTCTAATGTTTTTGACCAGTATAACTGGTGGTCTCTAGAGTAGTTAATTTATTGATGCTCACTTATACCAGAATAACCCGGTCACATACTAACTTTGTTATATTATTACATCTAGGAAAAGTATTCCAGGACCACTTATCCTGAATCCCGGTCACTATTAACTTGTTTTTATTATTACATCTATGATAATGTATCCAGACCTTCTCCAGAATCCTGGTCACTAGTAATTTGTTTTATCTATTTACATCCAGAAAAGTATCCAGACCCTTCTCCTGAATTCACGGTCACATATAAAACTTGTTTTATTATTTCATCTAGAAATGTATCATGGGGACCCTTTCCAGAATTCGTGGTCACTCATAATATTGTTTTTATTATTACATCTAGTAATGTCTCACAGACCCTTCTCCAGAATCCTGGTCACTTTAACTTGTTATATCTAATTTACATCTAGAAATGTGTCTCCAGACCCTTCTCCAGGAATTCCTGGTCACTATTAACTCTGTATTATTTTTACATCTAGTAATGTCTCCAGTCCCCTCGTCCTCGAATCCAGGGTCAATAACTAACTTGTCTATCATTATCTTAAATCTAGAAATGTCTAGAACCTCTACCAGATTTCCCGGTCACTTTTTAGAACTTGTTCTGATATTACATTCTAGCAAATCATTATCCAGACCCTTCTTCCAGGAATCCTGGTACTATAACTTTTTCTTTTAGTTTATCTAGAAATGTATCCAGAACCCTTTCTCCAGAATTCTGTGGGGTCACATAGAACTTTGTGTAATATTATTAATCGAGAATATTGTACTCCAGATACACCTGCTCCCAGTATAACGGGTCACTATTCACTATGTTCATTATTACATCTAGAAATGTATCCAGACCCTTCATCAGAATCTGCCGGTCCTATAACTTGTTGTATGATTACATCTAGAAATGTCTCCACTGACCCTTCCCAGCAATCCCGGTCACTAGAACTTGTTCTATTAATAACAATCTAGAAATATATCCAAAACCTTACCAGACATCCTGGTCACTATAATCTTGTTTCGGTATTATTACATCATAGTAAAATGTACTTCGCAGACGCCTTCTTCCTGAATCACGCGGGTGGTCACTATAACTTGTTCGATTGATTGGTACATCTAGAAATGCATACAAACCCTTTTGAAATCTCTGTTAGTGAATTCTCCATGACAGTGCCTCTGGGCAGAGAAGTTCCACAGTCTCATGCTCGTACAGTAAATCAATCCTGCACTTAGTTTATGTAGAAACTTCTTTCTTACAGATGTTGAGGACGCCCCCTCTTGTTATAATCCAGTACTGGGGTTAATAGCATCCTGGGTGAGATCTCTATATTGACCAATGTATATATGTATACATTATTTTTTTATGTCCCTCTGGAACGCCGTTTTTTCTCTAAACTAAAAATAACCCTTTCTTGCTTCTTTTTCTGGGGTATTGTATAGTCCATCACAGTACTGTTTTTTATTTTTGTGTGCCAGTCCTTACTGAAACCTGTTCATGCGCTTACATATGTGCTTTGCCTGTGCATCTGGGGGCACAATACACTGTCTCCCCTTTATTCCGTAAGTGGTGTCTATACCAGGTGGAATTGTATTATGGGAAGTTAATGTTCTCATCATGTGCCTCTTTGCCACGTTCTATTTCATACTATGATCACTAATTTGGCCTTGGCAGAATGCTCTAGTCTGACATGGTTGCTACAGTTAAAGTTGACTGTCCACCGGGATCCATGAGTCTCCTTCTACAGTCAGCTTTTCCCGTGCGTCTATCCCCAATTTTACATAGGTCAATCTTGGACAAGATTTTTCCTCCCAATGTGCTGATCATTGCATTTTTCATCGTAGTTATTAAAAACCTCATCTGCCACTTCTCTGCCCAGGCCTCCAACTTATCCAGATCCCTTTGTAATAAAACATTATCCTCCAGGACTTCTAGAAACCTCCCACTGCGCTAAAATAGAAAATTTACCCCTACTTACCTCTCCCATCATCACCATTCCAGATCTCCAGTCCCCCCAGTCCCTCACTGATTACAATCACATTCCTGGATCACATAATGCTTCAGCCGATCTGCATGTACAGAGGTCAGTGATTGGCTGCAGCATCACGTCATCCATGGACGTGATGTCATCAGTTGAGGGGGAACACTGGAGCTCTGGAGCAGTGGTGAAGGGAGAGATGAGGGGTTGATTTTCTATTTTAGCACAGTGGGAGTTGGTGGTGGTTTAAAAGATTTGGAAAACCCCATTAAAATTATACTTTTTAATTATGGAGGGTTGGCGTTCTCTCCTGAAGCGCTTGCCTCCCAGCTGAGAAGATGATTCCTGAGGTAAACCGTAAGCTGTAATTGTGATTTTCTGGCTGAGGTACCTGATCTAGTGGACTCCAAGGCTTCAATCCGAGCGCTGTGGTATGTCAATTCCAGTGTATTCATTGAAAATATCCCCATACAGGGTGGAACTTATTCGTCTATCAAATTTGCTTATTTTTTTCCTTTCCAAAGCTTAATGAAAATTTTTGGTATCAAAACGGAAATTCAAGGAGAGCCTCCGGGATCCATACGACGCTCATTGGATGTGATAGAGCAGTACTCCGCTGGTCATCTCGACATGCTTGCACGTATCAAAAATCTGCAGTCCAGGCAAGGAACCTCATCTTCTCCTCTTGCCATATACACATAGCAATATACACATTTACGACAGTACATATTGTCGACTATGGCCCAGATCCTGTTTATAACTCTACAGAATGTAAAAGTCACTCGTCTGTAAAATGGGGGGTAACCATGTAGAGAACACGGGCTGCACCACTATGTTCATCCCTCAGTTACGGGATGTATTTCATTCATTGACCCAGAAGATTTCAGAACTTGTTTGTACAATTGTTGATATCATTGTCAGATTGAGGTTCTCACGTTGTCTGATGTGTAACCATGCAACCCGGAGTGTATGTTCGAAGTGGTGAAACATGGCCGGCACGGAGCTGCTTCGCGCTCTTTTAATGGGGAAAACTTGTTTGACCATTTGGCTTAGTGGACCACACAGCTGCCCCTTGGCTAGACAATTAATAGCTTGGTGAACTCAAAGGTCTACATGAGATGTTGGATGGTCCAAGTTAAGGCGACTACTTGAAAGTGAAGGTAAAATCCAGACAACAGGAGCATGGACAATGGAGCATCAATATAGGGTGTATGGTACAGTCAGCAGATCCAAACCAATCTGAGTGAGGCTGGGGATAATTTTCTTCAAGGTCAAGAGGACTATATAGTTCAATGATGGCTTCCTGTCAAGTCAAATGAGGGGGATGGAGATTTGTGCAGTTGAAGGACTCTTGGGAACTTAACCTAGAAGATATCTACCCATCACGAAGGAACTTATTTCTGATTCTCTCAATCGTATGCAAATTTAGCTAGCATGCTACATCTTACTAACCAAACCAGAGTATCTGTCAAAAAGATCACCCATCTTTAACCAGCTGTTTAGGGGTTCTTGTCCTGTGTGCAAAAGCAGGGTACTGGTTGATTAGAGAGAAGCCTTAGAATTAGCTCACCAGAATACAGTTTCTCATTAAGTAGGCGATGGGTTTAAAGCCTTATTTTCAGGCAATGTTCCATAGGAAAAGTATGGAAATTTGCTTTCCTCTAGAATCTGGAAACCGCTACCTACAAATGGGTGGCTCATCTCTTTGGAGGAAACTTTTTTTTTTTTTTTTGGATGGTAGGAGAACTCTGGCTTCTTGTCTTAGTATTTTGTGGTCTTGCCTAGAATTGTAGTCTTGCCTAGAACTCTGGAGTCATACCTAGAATTTTTGAATGTTGCCTAAAATTTTGCAGTGTTGTCTTAAAAAAGGGTCCTGCCCAAATTCTGAAAATTTGTCTGAAAAAACTGAAGTCTTGCCTAAAAATCTAAATTTTGCCTGGTACTCCAAATTTCCGGGCAAGACTCTAAGTTTTCGGGCAAGCCCAGAGTTCCGGGGAAGACTCTAGAGTTTTCCGGGCAAGACTCTAGAGTTCCGGGCAAAAACTCTAGATTCCGGCAATACTCAGGAGTTCCGGGACAAAAGACTCTAGATTCCGGGCAAGACTCTAGAGTCCCGGGCAAACTCTAGGTTTTCCGGGCCAAGACTCTAGAGTTCCCGGGGAAAACTCTAAGTTTCCGGGCAGCTCTAGTAGTTTCCGCGCAAACCTAGAGTTCCGGCAAGACTCAGAGGGTTTCCCAGCAAGACTCTAGAGTTCCGGGCAAGACTCTGAAATCCGGGCAGACCCAGAGTTCCGGGCAAGACTCCAGAGTTCCGGGCAAGACTCCAGAGTTCCGGGCAAGACTCTAGAGTTCCGGGCAAGACTCTAGAGTTCCGGGCAAGACTCTAGAGTTCCGGGCAAGACTCTAGAGTTCCGGGCAAGACTCTAGAGTTCCGGGCAAGACTCTAGAGTTCCGGGCAAGACTCTAGAGTTCCGGGCAAGACTCCAAAGACTCTTGCCTAGAATTTTGGAGTGATACCTAAAATTTTCTTGTTTAGAACTCTGGAGTATTGTCATTTATCCAGGAAATTATTGTAGTTGCCAGATCAGAGCCGGGAAGGAATTATTCTCGAAAATATGGACAATTGGCTTCTACCTCATGGGGGTTTTTACCTTCCTCTGGATCAATGCTACAGCACAAAAGGCTGAACTGGATGGATGTCTGTCTTTTTTCAGACTTTCAGACTATGCAACTATATGAAGCAAATTTTAAACATTTTTTCCCGGAGGTTGCCCCAAAAAAAAGTCTCCCTACAAAAGG